>BROG01001606.1:0-38876 GCA_030159075.1 Atrina japonica | reverse complement strand
TGTATATCAGTTACATTGTATTAAATCTGCACAATACATGTTTATCGATGTTTACCGATTACGTCATTGGCAATGAAGACACATGCATATTACCGCCTATACAAAGTATACACTTACCAGATATTTTGCCAAAGGATCACCAAACAAATAGAAAACTTAGATAAATTGTATGCGATGAATAATGATATACATACTATGAGTTACGAAATATTCAGACAGTATATATCATTAAAAAATAGGAAAGGGGGGGGGCTTAGAAATTAATTTCAAGTAACTATGAAATATATATACAATATTTTATCAATTATTTTATCTATCTATCTATCTAGATAGATAGATAGATATATAGATATTCTAAATTCACGTTTGTTTATGGTTTGTAATATATTCTAATATAATAATTTCTTGCTATTTGGTAAAAATCCATCTATCTATCTATCTATCTATCGATAGATAGATAGATAGATAGATATATTCTAGATTCATTTCTGTCTATTTTTGTAAATATATATATTATAAAATATGCCACGAATAATCAAGAACACAATCAAGTAAATTTATAAATTTTATTAACAATAACAAAAATAAAAACTTAATCGAAATAATAATTTTCAGTAATTAAAATCACAACTAACAGTTCAGTTCCAGTTCAGAGATCCACACGAATACACAATAAATTCCAATCTGAATGTAATATTAAACGGATCCAATTGAATACACAATAAATTCCAATTTGTATGTAATATTGATGTGCACTAATCTCGCATAAATCCCAATCCCATTTGAAATATCTGCCCCTGTGTCTACTAATGCCGAAATAGATTGATTGCCAATTCTCAATTTGATCTTACTTGACCGTGAAAATGTAGAGGCAGAGTCGACTGATTTTGATTTTGACTTTTTGAGTGGTGCCCGGCACATTTTCGCGATATGGCCAATTTTCCTACACTTTTTACACTTATACCTGATGCAGTGACATTGGGAAGGAAAATGGTCACACTTACCACATCGAAAACAAAATGGTCTCACTTACCACATCGAAAACATGGGGTCTTGTTATTTTTCTGCTGTACAGCTGCAATGTTTGTTTTGTAATTAAAATGTTCAGTGTTTCTATTTACTGCACTCTTGTGTTGTGCCGCGTTTAGTTTCTGTTGTCCTGATGTGTCTCCCGGTTCAGCACTTGAAACCTCAACGTTGTTTTCGTCCTTTGCCTTTTCTGTCTGAAATTCCTTTTGGCTTCTGCTACCCTCAGTTGACGCTCCATTTCCACTGATGTTTTCGGGAATGGGTTCGTTAATACCACTTTCTGTGCATGTTCCGAACACAACCAGAGTTTGTCTCTGATTATGTCGTCTGGAACTTTACTTTTTCGGCCAAATTTTTGAATGTCATTGATGAATTCTCCAATTTGCTCGCCAGATTCCCGTTGTCGTTTTGTAAATTTGTGACAGGCCATTAATCTGTCACCGAATGTTTCTCCGTATTTCTTGAGAAATTCCTTTTCGATTTTGTTTTACCTCCTGTGGAAGATATTGATACCACCATAGAGCGTGATCTTCCATAAACAGGGGAAATACGTCACAAATATCTGTCTCTTTAAATTTTGCGGCTTTGGTAAATAACTGGAACTGAAATAACCACTTTTCTTTTCAGCATCCTCCCTAAAATTTCCAGTAAATTTCTCCGGTGCGAACTTTTACGTACATGTAATCCATAATGATATACTGGTAGTTTCTATGGGCATATGGTGGTTTAAAGTATAATTAGTCCAAATACATTAGACTGAGCACAAATTGTGCATCCTACTTCTCATGATTCGGTCTCCAATATTTTTTTCGTTTGCGTTTCCGCATGTCCAAGTACTTTACGGAATGCTTAAATATCCATTCAAAAGTGAGACGTAGATCTATCGAGGTACACTAGAAAGTCCGATTCTCCACCATTTGTGACCGGTGATCGGTCACAGTCAATATTTTTCTCCACCAATTGTCACCGTGGCGTTGCGTTGTTGTTGTTTGTGCCCACACGGTGATTACTCTGAGTTAGGGAATTAACTCAAACTCGCTTGTACAATTTTAACATTTATTATGTACAACATATAAAACATCTATACAGTTTGCATGTTCAGTCGGAACTGATTCATATTTACAACAATCAAATATATAAATGTGTGTCTACATTAACTAGCCCTACTCGTCGGCCTGTCTAACATTGAAGACACAAAGGAGTAAAATTGAACAATACAGGGGAGATAATCCCCTTTCTATTAAGTAAACAACTGACTTTCCTAAACATACATCTCTAGATAAGTGCTAAAAGCCTATTTATTTACCTTACCGTATCGCGTTAATTGACCTATAGATATTTACTATTCTTGACACATTTGAGTTACTCTAAAGATGTAAGAATTCTAATTGTATTACTAAACAAATACAACTAATTAAACTAAGTCTTAACTTGATTTCCCGTAAACCGTTTTCTAACCTAAATTCCTGAGACCTGAATTTTTGTGCATGAACAATAAATACATGTATGGACTTCTAAATTACCCCAAAATACAGTTTTCCAATAAATATGCAAAACCTGCATTTTACACGGTGTTAATAGTATAATACCTTATCGGTATAAATTTAAAAATGGTAATGAGTAAAAAATAAAGAATACAGAAAAGAGGAACTTAGAAATACCATTTAAGTTACTTAACATTATTAACAATACTTATTAAAATAGTAAACATATATTACGACACCAAAGAATGTCATAGTGTACATAAAATCACATTATATTAGTTTTTAAGTTACATCCGCTAGGAACTCGCGTTTCTAAATCCTTTATCTTTATATGTAGACTGATTTGTAAAACTGTATATGTAGGAGAAACAGAACGATCCCTAAAAGAGCGAGTAGAGATATCAAAGAGATAAGCCAATCATGAAACATTTTAAACATCATGTGGATTCTGGTTTGCGGGTTGCGGTCGTTGCTAAAACAACAAGTGAGAATACAAATTACAGATTTATAGGCCTTTCCAAAAACTGTTGTTATCTTCCCTCGAATTGAGAGATCTTCTGTCGGTGGAGAACGTACCTATTATCTTCCGGTACGAATATATTCTAAAATAATTTTATAGATCTATGCTATGACAATTACAATTTTATTAACGATCTTTAAAGATTAGTTTGACATGAAATAAATGGATTTGATGTAATACTTTTTTAACTTACAAACTATTATATAGTATTACTGTAGATTACTCTTTAGTGATTTTTACCATCTCCGCTCAAACATTCCTGTAAAATAGAAAATACACTTCAAGTGGACATCAGAATTTCATAGACTCCTGATTTACATTTTTGACTACACAATGCACGATGTCTCCATAAAATAAACACCTGATATTTTTTTATTCTTTAACAATCCTTAGAAATTTATTTTGTTTAAAAAACCAAAAAATATTGACTGTGTCGTATTTTTGCGTCGGTGGAATCTATGAATTATCTGCATCGTTAAAAATATTTAACTTCACATGTAAAGGAAACAAACAAACAGACAAAAAATACTAATTTAGTACTTCCTTTGGCAACGGTCATTATTACCAACTCTGGTCATTACAAAGGTCATTAACCTTTACTTACATCTGTCCTTTAGGATAATCAATTTGAATATGTTCCATATACAGTAGTATGTCGTTGTATCGAAGTTCATTGAGATACGCGGAATTCGAAGTAACAGAAATTTAATTAATGGTTATTTATCTATCAATCAAAATCGGGACCGGTTGTGCAACTTCAATATCACCGGATGTTCGACTCATCCAATTTCGAAGTAACGAGATTCCACTGTATAGAGTAAAAAGTAGAAGATATATCTTACTATTAGGCATATGTTACCGCCATTGGATCTATTTGAGTAAAATAGGCACACGGAAGTTTAATGGGGGAGTTATAAATATTGTATTATGGGTTGATAAATACAATTAATTAAAGGTTGATATTTTATTTAATAAAACCATTGATCATTCTAAAATCGTGTTGAAAAGTATATAAGATTTCTGTAGTATCCTTAGGTACATTACATATACATTCAGCTCTATGAATTTCTGGTTTGGTTCATTAGCAATGGGATTTCGTGCATTGTCACGTACATGTAATTTAGCATTTATTTTTGTAAATGCAATTTTTATTTTAAATTTTAGCGTTACAATCAACCGCTCTATTTGGCAAAATTTTAGTTCTTCTTTCCAATCCTACACATTGTGAAAAGAGATAAACTTGAAAACATATTCTAGTATTCCTTTAACTCGAAGTCAATGAATGTCAAAATATAGACGGTCACTTTCTTTGTCGAACCAGTCTCGTCCTAATGTTATATTCATTGGCTTGTCATTTGTCACATAAGTATTGTTTGTTCTATTATTAGGAATGAAATATCAATTCAGCATTTAGGAAATTTAGAAGTACCTTTACATAATTTTAAATGGTTAATTGATTTCCTATTTTTTTTTTTATTTGATATATATAGTTGTCAAGATATAGATCAGTTTCACTAAGCAGTATCTTGCAATAGTTGTTTTCCTTCGTTGACAACTGTGTGTGGCAGCATATATATTTCCCTTAATAAATCAACAAAATTTAAACGAAGTATTCTTCTAAATAGTTTGAAAAAACTCTTTTGACAGATATATTTATTTTAGGTTTTCTAAACAATCAATAGTAGTAAAACTTCTTATGTCCCCTTGGCTAATAATATTTATTCCTATTGTGTGTGTGTTTATTTATTTATAACACAGCTAAAGGGAAATTAAGTAATTAAGCAGCAATTGATTCACTTTTTGAAAATAAAATTTTGGTTATTCATGCATATATTATTAATTTAAGTTTTCAATGATATTTCAAATATGCTGCACTACCAACGTATATAGATAAATTAAGTAGCACTCTTGATCACACGTTATTGAAGGAAGTTGGTGTGTTCAGTGTTGTTTATAATATTTACATACCTTCACCATCCGATAAACTATCGCGTAAGCTGCATTTTAATTGGCCGAAGATAGCACGACTACGAAGTCACACACATGTGCCGTTATTTCTATGTTCGTAAGCTTTTCCACACGGACTAAATGTGAGCGATGAGAGATCGGATTTAGTTAGATTGGCGTAACACGTAAATAACAGTTCAATATGCGGCTTTTCATCCACAGCTAGTTTCGTCTCCATACATGTGAATCATCAAGACTTTAAGAGTTACCTCCCTCTACTCGATAATGTTTACGACAGCTTATGTTCACAAAAGATGATTTTTAATCCGGGAATATTATGATTTTGAGAAATTCAGTTCATAATAAGTAGAAATATCATGGAAAGTGATATGGCTGTGGATTTTCTACGCGTAATTCAATTTCAATGGTCATATCATAATTTCTTTCATAAAATAATAAATTTATCAGCATTAAGAGTCCAACCAACTTTAGGTGGGCGACCAGTACTGTAGTAACCCATGGCCGAATATAATATGTATATGTATTCCTTAATCCCACTTACTTAATTTTTATAGGATTATCAGTGTCATTTACAAGCTGTTTCTTGTTCTTAATTAGGTCTAAAACAATGGACGTTTGTGTTTCTGGTGAATCATGACCCGTTATGTATATATGTTGTTAGATTACAATTGTTATCTATAGAATTGTTCATTTACAGAAATAGTAAATGATATGTCCCAATCATTACAATTGAGAGATACACACTACAGATGACTATAGTACGTGGAGTCGAGGAAATTACAATATTTTGCAAGATCAGCACATAACAAAACAGATTAATTTATATTTTGACAAGAGGGTCGCAGGTTCGGGCCTCGGCCCAGGTGGTTTGCTATTCCTATCTTTCGGATAGGACAGTAAAAACCGAGGTCCCGTGTCACAGTAGGTGTAATTGTCAAGTTAAAATAATCTGAAGCTTTTTGACTATAAAGATAAATTGAATATAATTATTGATCTATGACCCTCGCTACTGAATGACCGTAAGTTCGAAAAGGAGACAATGTCCTATCATAGGCCAAAATTGGAAATCCTTCACCGGTATTTGGTGACGTCTCCATATGTGTGAAAGCTACTTGAGTGGAACGTTAAACAACAATACAAGGACAGAAATACTTGGATAACATGAAGTGATAAACAAATCAAGTCAAGACCTCTATTCAGGTACGTTGGTAAACCAGAAACATTATTGAATGATAGGTTCTGAAACTTAAGCTTGTCTACAAATATGATAATTGGTAAATGAAAATTTTCCAGTGAATTCTACAAAAGTAGCATACGCATACCAACATTATCTGCTCATAAACCCCGGGACACTTGTAACAGAGACCAATACCACATCTAATGGGACTTGAACCTTAGAAACCTGATTTTGATATTGGAGCTCTACCAATCGAGGTGAAGGGGAAATCCCACAAGCTCAAGTTTGTAGGAGCACAATATAACTAACAACGCCACATTATCTCCTCCATCGATAGAGTTCTCCGAAGTTCTCTTGGAGGTCGTTAGGATACTCACATACACTTAAATACTTATTCAGGATAAACCAAAGATTCATTCAGATCAGAAAACAAGAAATGGGCAACATCAAGTAAGATAAACATATATTGTCCTGCTCGCACTTAAACCGGTGACCCCTGGTTAAGGGGTCATGTGTTCTATTGATCCAGGCTAAGTTAAACCCCACTAGCTCAAGCAACTACGAGTACCATATCATTTACACTGTCACGCTCTAACATAAATTAGTACACATAAAAATCATGCTTATTCATTAAACATTCGAACGTTAAAGTATCTGGGTCAAGTACTAGTTATGACTAGCGGAAGTGGTAAACAAAAATTGCTAGTACAACTCTCTGATTGACCTTGACACAAAACATGAGTTGAAGTTCAAAAACCATCCACAAAAGCTAACCATCAGCAAGGAAATGGTAGATGAGAATTTTCTTTTTTAACTGGTGCACAATGTGAACAAAAGTGGAAGAATATTACAACAGCATTTAGGGTATTGATCATAACAGCAGGTCCGAAACTGACAGACAGAAATTCATGGGAACAGGCCCTTTTTTGTAGATGCTAAAGGGGTTACAGGAGTCAAATTATGGGACAGTGACGAATGTATAGACCGTTGCATTTTTACTTTTTCACTTGTTTACATGGAACAGGCATATATTTGCTCCAAAAAGCATCCAGTTTCTGTAGATGCTAAATTTAGTTTCAAATACCCCCCAAAGTTCCTGTGGCGCCCATTGAAGATGTTTTTCCTATAGAAGATTTGACGGAAGGAAGAGCCCCTTCTTGAATAATGTGGGGAACCTATCGGATTGTTTAAATATTTTGGGTAACAAATAAATGGGATATAGAACAAAGTTTTTACTTTTCATGATTTTTATGAATTGTTTAAAAAAAACAATATGATCAGAAAATGGAAAATGAGCAGAAAAAGCTAGATATTATGTCAAAATTATTTGATTCATTAACCAAGTAGTATTCAATGTTTGAATTAAAAGCATGCTGGCTGTTATTTTGATAAAAATATATTTTGGGATTAGACCAGAGCCTGAATTTAAAATGCTAAACGAGATATGCAGTTCTACCCCGTTGTATCAACAACTATCTGGTTTCCTTAATTTTGGATGCATAACAGGTTTTGCGATATATCTAGGTTTACCATGTTATAGATGTGGCCATGCGACCGGTCAACAGGGGATATTTACTCCTCTATAGAACCCGATCCCACCTCTGTATTTGAAGGTCCGTGTTTGTCCAGATGTGTACCTATATCTTGGACACCCTAATAATTTATACTTAGGTATCTGATATTTTTATGCCATAATCTAAGCTATCAGTATATCATATCCTGTTTACAACTCACTGCCAAGTTTTTTGTTGAGGTCATCATATCTGTTTAAAATAAATCATTAACAGCAGTTATATAAATGATTTAGGTTTATTTCCCCAGTCAACTCATAATTATGTTTTGAGGTGTGATAATTTCTGTATAAACAAACTACGTGACGGTTTTTCATCACATCTGTTTATTCAATTGGTCTAGTTACACGATTGAGGAATTTAGTATGCATAAATGACCATTATAACTGAGAATCAGCAGCGGGTGGCGGCAAGCAGGATTTTATATTATAACTGGGGAATTATATGGGAGGAACTTTATTCTTCAAGAATAAGTGCCGTTATGCGAGTTTGGCATTATAGCGGGAATGTCATTGGTCTTTGTCTGTTGACAGTTAAACATTTCTGGTCGGATTATAGCATGTGGAAGTTGGACGGGTGGCTGGCTGGCTGGTCGGGTGGGCGGGGAAAGTTATACGGTTGAGGGATTTAGCATGCATGAATGACCATTATACCTGAGAATCAGCAGCAGGTTTTTGAATTATAACTGGGGAATTATATGGGAGAAATTTTATTCTTCAAGAATAAGTACCGTTATGCAAGTTCGGCGTTATAACGGAAATGACATTGGTCTTGGTCTGTTGACACTTAAATATTTCTGACGGATTATAGTATGTGGAAGTTGGACGGGTTGGCTGGGTGGTGCTCGGGCGGGTGGGGAAAGCAGAGTGCATATGCTGTGTAATTATCTCTTTCTACAATTGTACATGTAGAACCTTGAAACTTTGTAAATCAATTATGTCTACATTGGAGATGTACACCTTCTAGCACCATGAATTTATTCCAGGGATATTTATGGAGTTTGTGGGGTCTGGACTTAGTAGGAATAGAAAATTGTAGGAAGATCATTGTAACTCCATGAAAATGTGTACACAGAGTTACAATTATCTTTTTGTCGAGTTATGATGATGTTCCTAAGATTTCACATGGCTATTTTCTTGTAACGAGGTCATGCATGCTATCGACAATAAACATGCAGGACAAAACCGTACAGGTCAACTTTGCTGCTGAGTAATGTTTGACAACTAACCGTTTAAATGGAGAAATTAGCATAAACTAATTTTATCTATTCTATATATGCATATATATATATATATAAATATATATATATATATATATATATATATATATATATATATATATATATATATATATATATATATATATATATATATATATATGCATATACAATGTATATATATTTGCATACATACATACATACACACGCACATACATACATAATTTCATACATACATACATACATACATACATACATACATACATATATACATACATACATACATACATACATACATACATATAACATACAAACATACATACATACATACATACATACATACATACATACGTACATACATATATACACACACACACACCCCACACACACACATATGCACCAATATAAACGTTGATTATGTCATATCGAATATTGATTGGCTGAATTCCATAAAAGTTCATCTAAGTTTGAACAAAAATAGGATGAGTTTCTATATAAGAACTTTGAACAAAAATAGGATGAGTTTCTATATAAGAACTTTGATGGAGGACTTTGATCACATCACCGTTCACACCATCAACACTTTTACCGAGAACATGTGTACAAAAGATAGTTCAGGGACAAGTTGACTCCAGTGAAAATGCCATGCTAAGATTATGGCATAAATCTGGATGTGTTAAGTAGACACCAAGGAACAGACAAAAGTTGGATGACACTCTGGCATCTTGTTTCGAGCAATATGGTAGCCATTGTTAAAAATGTTCGTGGAATATTATTATTATAAGCTTACTTTGATTTGCAAAAGAACGGCATTCGTTTTTAAAGTGTTTAGACATGCCGAGTATATTTTAGATTCAAAAATGAAATCAGGACGAAAAAAAAAAAACGATATTAACTTTAGATCGCCTAATTTTTAGCTCACCTAGTGAGCTATTGCAATCACTTTGCGTCCGTCGTCCGTCGTCCGTCCGTCCGTCGTTAACTCACTTTCAAAAATCTTCTCCTCTGAAACCACTGGGCCAAATTGAACCAAACTTGAACTGAGTCGTCACTAGGGTATTTAATTTCAAATTTGTTATTTTCTATGTCGCAGGTCAAACAACATGGCCACTGTTTGCAGTTTTGGGCCAATAACTTCAAAACCATTACAGATATCAAACATCTGACATTGGGTAAAAGTGATCAGCTTGATGAGATCTACCTGCCATGCAATTGTGAAGAAAATCGGAAAACTCATCTCGGAGTTATAGGCCCTTTTTTTTGTAAAATTTTCAAAATTTTGGCATTTTTAATTTTTTATTTCAAAAAATGTAGCAGATAGAGGTCAAGTGTAAAGTGCAAAAATGTTCAGCATATCAAGATCTACCCACCCTGAATATTTGAAGGACAATCCAAAAACCTGTGTAGGAGTTATTGCCCTTTTTTTCACAGAATTTTTTCAATTTTTATGTTTTTTCGTCTTCTAACTCCAAAACTATGAAAGAGATAGAGTCGAATGTAAATTGATAAAATGTTTGCCATGATTTGTCCGGGGCGACTTCAAAACCGGTGTTGAAAATTGTTTTGTTGACCGCCCATTTTCAAAAATGGCCGACAAAAAGGCGGGAAAATTCAACATTGTTTGATTTCAATGAAATTTGGTTTCTCAAATAGATATTGATGTTGCGACTTCAAAACCGTTGTTGAAAATTGTTCCATGACCGCCATTTTTTAGCTCACCTGCTATTGGAATCACTTTTTGCGGTCAACAAACATGGCCGCTATGGGCGAGGCTTAGTTTTAACATTGGATCCTATAGGAAAATCATCTTCTCCTCTGAAACCACTGACACAAATTTAACCAAACTTTTACAGGAATGATGTATGCAAGGTCCTTTACAAAGACTGCTCATTTTGTTCCTGATCCATCAAAAATCATGGCCACTAGAACGGGGGGTTAGTTTAACATTATATAGCCAAAAGAAGGACTGCCTGTGCTGCACACACTGCAAAGTTTTCGCAGAACCTTATTCATTCATTCATGAATCCGGTTCCTGACTTGGAAGAAGAACATTGGATCCTGTGGGAAAATTACATTTTCATCTTCTCCCTCTGAAAAACGCTGAAGCAAATATGACCAAACTTTAGAAGAATGATGTATTGAAGGTCCTTTACAAAGATTGCTCATTTCGTTCCGATCTGTCAAAACCATGGCCGCCAGGGCTGGGCTTAGTTTATCATTGGACCCTATTGGGGAAAATCACATGTTTTTCATTTTTCTCCTCTGAAACCACTGAAGCAAATTCAACCAAACTTTACAGGATTTATGTATGGAAGGTCCTTTACAAAAATTGCTCGGTTCGTCTGATCTTCTCAAGCAAATAACCAGGTGAGCGATACAGGCTCTTGAAGACCTCTTGTTAAATTATGTTGACGATTTGACTATCTGGTATTGTTCCCACCTTTAAAATTTCCCCATCGTCCACAGTAACTTTCTAGATCATTATGCATCTAAAAATGAAATTACAATCCAACGTCCTAGTTGATACAAAATGGCGGCCATTTTCTTAAATGGCCGATATTTTGCCATAGGCTCATACATAGTATTAGTGTTAGTGTTAGAATAGCATAGTGGCTGATTTGTGCAACTATTGCAATAAATTAGTCCCGTAGGAATTTTCCTGGCTGATGTCTATACGATAGTTTTTAAAGTGTGGCCGGTCACATATGCGTCTTTATCAATAAGCAGAAGTCCAGTTTTTACACATTATATAGACAATCATGAATGGGAATAAAACATGTTGGGTGGCACTAGGGAGGGGAAATGATTGAAAAATAAAATATTGTTTGATACACGATGGCGGTCATTTTCCAAAATGGCAGACGTTTCGCTATATGACGATAGTTTAAGTGTCACCCCCCCCCCGCCTCCTGCCTCCCCCCGCAAAATATTCCCCCTCCACCCCCCCCGGTCTGTCTGCTTTGTCGATAACACATGCGTCTTTTAGGGTCAACCCCATAGCAGAAGTCAGTTTTTCCTACACATAACGTATAGTCACTACTTTTCTTAATGGCATTGTGTAAAGAGTCCCCCCACCTACGTCCGCATTTGTCGTCGCAACCTAATGCAGAGAATTACGACAGGTGGCTAAAAATGACAAGAAAAAAAGTCATTGTCAATGGTGTTGACTGGGAACGAGCAAGGTATCTTTGATTTACCGGGTATGTGGTTTCTGACCTCGGAATTTGTTTGCCCCCCCCCCCCACGGGTGTCAGCACCCCTGCAAAGACCTTGAGTTACACTCCCGTGCCCCCCCCCCAAGCTTCCTCTTGTTTTTGCTTCTTTTCTTTAACTTTAGCATTTTTTGTTCCTGAATTCTTTTTTTCTGTATGTGTGTGTCTTTTTTCGTTATAACATTTCCTTTTATTATGCCATTAGCAGAGGTCCCCCCCATTTCTGTAGATGTCGATCCTGTACTGTTTCCCCATTGTAACATCTCCAAAACAGTTTAGAAATAGTCGGATCCCCCCCCATCACCACCCCAAAACCTTCTCATTTTTTTCTTTTGACCCCTGATTGCGGTAGACTGGGCCCCCAATAGTTTTTTGTGAGAAATGACCTGTTCAATAAATTTTACATGGGTTTTTGTCTAACGTAAAATACATTTGGGTTGGGCTGATGCTCTCATTTTTTACTCCCCCCCCCCCCCCAGTTTTAGTTTAGTGCTTTAGTTTTTTTTTCGAGGGTTCTTTCCCTCTTGTCATTGTTATCAATCTCCTGTGGGTTTAATCTACAAAATATAGGAAACTTTTCGGAGATAGGAAAGTCCTCATTTCTGGAAAAAAAGCTTAATATATTTGTGCTCCCCCACCCTTGTTTTTTAGTTTATTTTAGCTGGGTCAATATTACAATTTTTTGGTATAACAATTCAAATCTACCCCCCAGCCCCCCGCTATTTAAGTGCTGCTTTTTACTTTTTGGTCTTGATACTCATTGTAATTCACGCACGTCCATGTCTGCCCAGTTTTTTCAACCTACAAGTACGAAAATGTATATTTTTGTTTGTTGTTTTAGGCAAACATGCTTCATTTTAATAGTTTACTTGTGTAGATGTATGAATCAAATCCAGAAACATATGCTTTTTCCTTTTCGCTGCATTGAACATGACATTTCGCTCTTTAAAACCCCGGCTATTCCCTCCCCCCTCTCCGCCCACCCCAAGTCTAACACTTAAACTGATCGCATGGTTGGGAAAACATCTGCCAATTTGATTTGTTGGGTTACTTTTTTCATGTTTTTTTAAATATAACCGCATTTATCTTGTATCAAATAAGAATTCAGAGCGCCATACTAACTTTTTAGCTATATGATGGTCTATATAACTAGATATGTGTCACAATTTCAGCCCCTCCCCCCCCAAAAATTCCCACTTGACTCAATTTATTGCAGGCTGCTCCTACACTTAGAACTTTGATCTTGGCAATGGAGGTTTACATATTTAGCATATATACAGCATGCATAACAGAGGTGAGAAGATCAAAATCAAATAAATATCTTTAAACATATTAACTCAGCGCACCCCCCCTCCCTCGAACAGTTACAGATAGATTTATTTAGACTCCCCCCCCCCGACTAATATAATAAAATTTCAGATACCAAAGCATCAAACTTAAGCCTTGTTTTCAATAGACCCCCCCCCCCCATGTTCTCCCAGGACATAGATACAAAATCCGGTTTTCTTAAAAATGTGACAAACACGGACCTCTCCCCCACCGCCGGAAACCAATTGATTTTGTATTGATTTGCTATTGTGTGCGTGGGATCAGGTGCCCATGGAGGAGTAAGCATCCCCTGTCGACCGTCATTTTCCTCCCCCGCACACCACACCCCGCCGTGAGTTTGCTCGCCCAGTTTTTTTTACAGTCAAGTCCAGTAAAAACACGTGAGAGTGTATCCTCGTCACAATTGGAACAGACGATTTCTCAACAACCGCCAACGAAAATTCGTTTGGCAACTCAACTTGTTTTTTTTTCACTTAGTGATAACAGAGTAGTCGCAAACAAGACTATTATACCCCCGACCGTTTTAAAACTTGCGGACCCCTTTTCGTTGACCCCCCCCATTAAACGCCAACGGGTTTTTTTTCGATATCCCTGTGTCAATTTAATTTGTCAGTGAGTAGTTTACCTCATGTATATGAAATCTCTTCCCCCCCCCCCACCCCATATGTTGTGGCACGCCATCTGTGCACTAAGTGTCATTGCACCATGTTTATACTACTTATATATTTTTTTTCTTATATAATTCCAGTTTCCGGAACGCACAAATCAATACTGAATACAGAATATACACCCGTAGATTCACATTATACAATTGAAAATCTAGTCATTTTTTCCCCCAGCGCCTCTCCCCCCCCCTCCCCCCCCCCCCCTAAAACAGGATAATAAATCTAAGTACCAACCAAAAGCATCCCCCCCCCTCCCCCAATACATTTTATCCCCTGTTTAAATAGTTTTTTTAAAATAAACAGTAACGATGTTCAAAGACGGGTGAGGATACCAAAATCAAAATGGTAACCATACTTGTTCCCCCCCCCCCCCCCCCCCCCCCCCCCACCCCCACCCCCCCCCTCCTCCCCCCGAGTCACCATGTAATGTCAAGACCCCCCACACAAAAGTGTATAGTCCGTAGGTCGCGCAATCGTTTTTTTTTTTTCTTGAACCTGCCTCACCGCCCGTTCCAGACTTCTTGTCTGTACCCCCCCCCCAAGCTTCAAGCTCAGCTTAATTTTTTTTAGGGTACCCTAAGCTTATTTTTGTTGCCTGGGAAAGTGCCAATTGACGCAGCATCTTCGTAGAAGGGCGATCCCCCGCCCTCCGACTCCTATTCCCGGGTACTGTAACCGGGTTACCCCCCTACCATTTTCCCCCCCCCCAAAACAGAAAAAAACTGCCTCCCACACCCCTCCCCCCCCCCAACCTCGCCACCATATGACAGTTTTAAGTGTTGCGTAAGAATTTTTAAAAATCAAATATATATACTGTTGCCCCACCCCCCCCCCCCACCCCCCACCCCACCCCCCCAAATTTTTGGTTGTGTAGTCATCGGTTTTAAGGTGTGTTGAATATTTTAATCAGCATGAAATAACTCCTCAATGTTCAACATCTAAAGCATCCACGGGTACGTGCATTGTCTTCTTTGATGTTTTCCCAGCTTTCTAGAACTTGTTTCTTTTATTTTCCCCTAGACATAAAATATAATCCCCCCCCCAGTAATTATCTTTATCATGTTTTTGCATTGTAAATTTTCAGATTTTCTAAAACTTGGTTGGGCATTGGGGACAAAGTGTGTCCTCACTCACCACTTGTGTCTGTTTACCTACTTTTTTTCCTTTGGGTTTCCCATCCATATATGGACTTTTCCGTTTCCTGACACTAGATATATGATAAGCTTCACAAAAATGTCGATTGTTTGGAACACTCAATAGGGGTCCACACCTCCCCACCCACACCCCCCCCATAATTTTGCATGCCCATTTTATGTAATACTTTATCGCTTATAAGAGACCATCTGGTGGTTAGAATAACAAATGCATTTGTTTTGTATTAATTGCAACAATCTTGCCAACGCAACCCGCTCCCCTCCCGCGTAACATCAGTTTTTTTGTTTGTCCGTCTTACCCTTACTTTGAGCTCCCCCCTTGTAAATTAACTTTCGAGTTTTTTTTAACACGAGGTTACTAAACGAACATTACAGAGTGGCTAATAGAGTAAGCTTCTGTTTTCTTTTTGTTTTTTGCTACCCCCCTTTTCAGTTATTCTTATTACCGTTGGCGTTTATTTTCGCACATCATCATCTCATACTTAAATCGGGCAAAGTTGCTCTTTTTCTTCGTTTCAAAATGGTTTAGGGTCTGGCGTGCTGAAATGGCCACGTGCCAGGCAGATATCTCGGGTGATTTTGACCATTTTTAACTCAACCTATCGCTTTTTCTCGGCTTAATCATTCTAGACATTTTTATGATCCGTGAACCCCCCAACTCCACTGGACATCCCCCCCCCACACCACACCGGCAGAACGATTGTATAGCATGAGGCACGCATACTTTTCACATTTATATTGTTTTGATTTTATCAATGACAGCATTCCGGGTAACGGTAAAGATCGGAAAAAAAATCTATTATTGACCAGATATATTTTTTTCATATATTCACTTGATTTTCTTCAGGTTTTTAAAATAGCGTTGAAAAGCACGTATCTTACATAATACATGCATCACTTTTAATCGCCATTTCGGTTGGTTTTGAAAGTTTTTGTGGTTCTCTGGTTCACGTTCCTGTATTTTAAAACTAAATATAGAATACATTAAAAGCGACCGACGCTCTCCCTCATTTGCTAATGTATGTTTCGGCGTTGTTCTTATTTTTTTAATACAAACTCCCCGAGCGTTTTATAATGGGCCAAGATCCCCTTGGACCTTGCATCAGATTTTTTTTATTACAAAGTACATTTAATATGGTTGAATAGAGTTTTATATGAAAAGTTCTGTTGTTTTTTTTAAGAATTGCATACGGAAATACTGTTTGAGGTTTTTTCTTTTCTTTTTGTTTTTTTTTAACCCTGACCCCCTTAATCTTTTTCTTGGGAACAGGGAAACTTAAATATACAACACTCAAATAACTTCGAACCAAGAAGATCCCCCCCCCCCCCCATTTTACCACAACGTTTCACGTGTTTTGATAATGTATTTTTCTTATTTTAGTTCCTTTATTTCCCCCCCCCCCCCCCCCCCAAGCATTTTATCAAATTCTTGACTATATGTCCAGAGGACAAAAATAATCATTTGTGAGACAGCGTTTTATATTGTTTATATGGTTCGCTTTTAAAATGTGTATCCCCATGTCTTTCGAATAATATGACCAGCATGGAATACTTTCTTTTGATTTAAGACTGAAATGCACTTTTTGTTTTTTACTGGGTTTTGATGACTATCACATTCTCATTGATAATAAACTGTGTATTTCCCCTCCCCCCCCCCCCTTACCCCCCCCCCCCCACCCACCCCATGCTTGGGGATAGATTACTCAAATAAACTAGATATTTGATCTTATCTATGGAATTCATGACCTTATGTCTTTAGGATTTAGTTCTTATGGAGCAGCTTTCTGCATCGAGAAGTGACAATGCATTTAGAAATTCAATGTAATGAGAGAGACAGAGAGAGAGAGACAGAGACAGAGAGAAAGGCTTTATTATAGGGACTATCTTTTTGTGATAGTATCATTAGTGCTATTCTTAGAAATTAGCTTTTACCCTGTGGATTACACGATCACGTGTTTTAGGACTACTTTGTTAGATATTTTTTTGGTTAGTGATGCTAGTGACCGATACGACGCTGTGTAGGGTTGGGGATTGGATGAACACCCTACAGACATGTTTTTTTGTTGATTTTCCCCCCCCCCTTATCAATGGCTATTTATAGTTCAGCATTATATTGTTTTTGCAATGTTTCAAAGCTGGTTAGTATTCTAGTCAATCCCCCCTAAGACTCCCCCCCCCCTCCCAACGACCATTTTGTCACTTAAATGTAACTTACATTAGAGTGTTTTGCGTCGATTGACTTTACCCCGCCCCCCTTCCCCCCAAACTTATAGTTGCCTGTGATTTTGTATCGTTTTTTTTTTCTCCCCCCAGCCACAGAAACTGACTAAAATCCCCACACCCCCGTCAGCAAACCCCCCCAAGAGCCCCATAAAAATACAGATGATAGCCCAAAAATATTTCTACATTCTTTTTGCACTATTGTTCTTTTTTTCGATGGAGTTATATATCCAGCGTATAACCCCTTGTGTTTCTTTTTTTTTTTATTACGACCCCCCACCCCCACCCACTAACCTCCTTCCCCCCCGCCACCCCCCCCTCCCCACCCGCTCCCCCCCCTCATGCCCCCCCCCCTCCCCCAAAGGTTTGATATCAATGATGACCCGCACAGGTTTGTGCCGAACCCTCGCCCCGCGCCCCCCCCCTTATTACTTGGAATATCTTACCTTTATCCTTGCAACATCCTTTTTGCTTGCGAAACCACAGGTACATCAATGGTGCCCAAAATATATTTTTAGGAATCGCCCCCCATGAACACAGCCTCTCTCCTCAGCACCTCTCTCTCTCTCTTTCTGCTCTCTCTCTAACTCTCGTCATTCTCTCTCATCTCTCTCTCTCGCTCTCCCCCCCTCTCTCTTCATCTCTCTCTCTCTCTCCTCTTCTCTCTCTCTCTCCTCAGGTGTCACACACACACACACATAGAGTTAACAGAAGAAAAAATACATCAGAAATTAATGTTTTGTTGATCTTTTTATTATTTTTTTTATGTCCCCATTAACAAAACATACGTTTCAATTGCGGTATTTTAAACCTGTACCAGTTCTGATGGCGCATATTTTTTTTGGGTCTCTAACACCAGAGTATATCCGAAGCGTCTATAGCGTCCCCAAAGGCCCCCCCCACCCCCCAGCCCGTTAACGTATTCAATTATTGTTTGACCTTTGAATCTGGCACTTATCCATACAGTGTTCTTGCCTGATGAACACATCCTAATATTCTCTGTTATTCCTCTAATAGTCATATTCGTTTGGTCCCGCCCCCCCCCCTATTAATCTCCGCCATAAGTTTTGACTTAGATCTATACTGTCTCATCAGCGTTCGAATCCCCCCCCCCCCCCCCATCTTTCCTGAGGTGTCTTTAAATGTGTTATTTGGTTTTTACCTTCGTGCGATAACAACGTCATATATGTCTTCTCCCTTTCCCTCCCCCCCCTCCGCCATGTGCTTTTGGTGTAGGGTTACGTTTGTTTTTATCTTATTTTTTTTTTTTATTTTTTCTTCTTTCGTCCCCGAAATCTTTTTGTTGTTTTGTGACGGTGGCCCCCACCCCTATTGTTGTGTTTTCTTTTATGTTTTTCCCTTGCTTTTTTCTGTGTTTTTGTTCTGCGCCCACCCTCCCCCTCCCACACCCGCTCCCCCCCCACCACCCCCCCCCCCCCCCACCGGAATGCAAAATGAATCTCATGCGTATGGCCTTTTAATCAAATGTTCCCCCCCCCTCCTCTCCCACCCAATTTAGATATTTTTTAATTACCCAAAAAGTGAAAGTTTTGTTTTTTTTTGGATTCTCCTCATAGTTCTAACCCGATATCAAGGATAAACATCGGGTGTGTATTTTAGTTATCAGAATTCGACATTTAACCCCGCCCCCTACTTACCACAGAGTTACTAAGTCTCTGTCCCCCCACACCCCAGTATTAACATATAAGAATTCCTCTTTCAACCCCCCTTTAAATTATATTACACCAACTATTTCGGACCAATTAAATTTTTTCGAGGCCTCGTCACAGTTATTATTGCCCCATTTTTACTTGTTTTGAACGTTGCCGGGCATCCGGTGTTTTTGTAGTGTAGGAGGTTTTGTGTAAGTGTTGTGCTGGGGTCTATGTACTCCTCCCACGGTATGTTTTAGCTTTCTAAAAAAGTGTTCGTCCCACCCCCCCGTTTATTGCAACATTCTTTACGATGTTTAATAATGTTCTTTCTTGCTCCGACCTCTCCCCGCCTTTCCTCCCCCCACGTACAATTCTTTAAAATATGACAGTTATGGTTCTTTTTTCATTATAATCTATATATAGAAAATAAATTGTGGTCCCTCATGTAGATATATGTTTATCTAAAATAGTTTGTATTTACATGTTTTTTCAACCCCCTCACAAAAAGAATTGTTTCCCACCAAATTGGTAATCAAGTGTAAGTATAGTCTTTCGAGCCTTTTATTACAGTACTAAATATGTTAGTGTCTTTGTTTGTTTTTTTTGCCCCGATCCTCCAATTGAACTACCCAATGGTTTTGTGTTTTTTGTTGTCTTGTTACCACCAACCCACCCCCCATCAACGATATAAGTCATTACTACCCCCCATACAGGTACGACAGAATCTGTTTATATCCGTTTAATCGATCCCCCCACCCAATGTAGTCCCCACATAACCCCCCCCCCCCACCCATAAAACAATCCCCCCCCCCCAGTTGTGGTTCTTTACTAAAAGTCCAATATTTACGTTATAGTGTTAATCCATTTCGTCCATATATTATTCTTTGTTGTTACACTAGGTTCTTTTATTTAACTTTATCTATATTTGTGTTTCACTAGCCCCCCCCCCAATCCTGTTTGTGTTGGAAGTTCAAACAAACCATAGATACTTTCTAGAACAAGGATATTTCTCTGCAACGGAAAACGTCTTTGTTTTGACATTTTCCGCAAGTTGTTTCCTGTATTTTACATTGAAATATTATTTTTCCTATCAAGTCTCGTGTTGAATAGTATCGATTCGATCCGCAGTGCCAGGTTCAGTTCTCAGGTTCGTTAAAAAGTCTCTTTGTTTTGTTGGTTATATATTTTTACCCCCACCGTCCCCCCCCCCCACCAGCATGGTAAATAAATGACCCCAATTAATTTGCCCCCACCATATTTTCTGTTACAATTAAACCCAATAATAGATTTTTTGGGTCCTGTTTCTTTGTTTTTTAATTTACATATTTTATCCACCACATACGTCTTCATACCACGTAGTTTTTAAAAAAATATTTGTTTTTCGAATATGTATTGGATTCCCACCCCCACCCTGGCATATGTAGATGTTTTTTTTTAATCCGTGGTTAAAATGCTGCTCCAAGCGATTTGGCCAAAGTTCGAAACACCAGCAAAAAAGTAGACATTTTGATAAGATATTCCATAGAAACAGAAAACGTGGATACCTTATTCTATACATATCATTCTATATTTGTACTTCACAATATATTGCCCAATAATCAGACATAGAAGTACGGCACTGATTTTCAATCAAATTGAATATTATCGTGCCGGACAAGACACTTTCAATAAATTTTTTTAAAAAAAGAAACTTCCCCAGTCCTTGAATTATATTATAAATGTATCATTTTATTTCTATTACAATTACATTTAATTGATTGATTATCATTTACCCCTAGGTATGGAAATTAGATGTAAAAAGTAAAACATTTATTTCGCAACCATGTGTCGCAAGGAAAACATCTGCCATAGAACTATATTCATTGACAACTTTTTAGTAATGTGAATAACAATATTACAGCGTCCCATCTCGTTATTTGGAAATCGGATGGGTTGAAATTACAGCATGGTTATACCGAAGTTGAAACTCACGTACGTTCCGATTTTGATTGTTAGAAACATAAAACGTTCATCCGGTAAAAAAATGGACAAACAAGAATTAAATTTCAGAGGTTATCTCGAATTCTGCATATCACGAAGGAATAGTGGTTGGTCTCAACACATAAAGTTCGAGACAAACAATATTTACCGACCTTACTGTTGTAAATTTAATCTATTCAACAGAGTTTAACTCTGTGAACTGATGTTGTGGCTTTGTGCACTGTCATTGCACCACTACTTAAAAATTATTGTTGTTAGATATCTGGGGGAATACATCTTTACTGATTTATTTATTTTGCATAATGGTTGCGCTTTGCGACCAGACTTCTTTTTAATGGTGGAGCGGGGCAATTCGTACTGTAACCCTGCACTAACCAGAAGAGAGAATTTTTTTTAAAGTCCTCATGGTTTAATGAAATAACTCCCCGATACCCTACTTGAAGCACTCGGACCATTCCCAGTAAAGCGGCCCCTGAGCACCAAATTATTGACGACAGAAACTGACGTTGCGATGTTTTTGCAACACAGACAAGAATCTACAGTATCTGGTGGGACAAACAATGCAACAATCTTGTGATTTGTTCAGTGTTCGTTGCGTGTAGATTTAGTCTGTTTTTGTACCACAAAGCGTGACGATATTCGTTTTTTGAAAACCTGTCGGGGTTTATTAATTACATAACATAATCAAAACTAAATTTGACATGAAAACGGATAATAGTACTTCACGTTTGATTTTTGAAATAAATTATAAATAAAGTTGTTTTCATATAAGGTTGTTGTTTTTTAAAATAATTAATTTTCTTTCCACTTTGTGAACCGTCATTTAGATCATAAGAATCATGCACGGTAGGGCAAATCAATGACCACTAGGGAATTGAAAAGCCAAACATAGAAATTTAAAGGAACCCATTGTATCGTTCGAAAAAGAAGATATTTTAACAACGTTTCGTGTTTTTGTATGTAATTATTAATTTGACATGGAGGACAAATGTGACTTTAAAATGGATTATATTTATATATATATATATTAAATGAAAAATATATACACATATATATAATAATATATATATTGTATATATATATATATTCAGATATTCATTTCATGATGACTTTGAACCGTGTCACTGCTCTACAAACGCATTTTAGAATTCAATGTTGCAGAGAGAGAGAGAACATAGAAGAATTAAAGGGACTATCCGATAGTATCTGATCTACATTCAAATATGGGTCAAAATGTACACATTATAAGCATATTACCCTCTGTGAACAATGTATAAGTCATTGTATATATACTATCGGGGAAAAACTGTGTATACTTAAATGTTAAATAAAAACATAAAAAATACTCTTTGATCGTTTTTTATTCTTATACGAATAGTTGAATATACTAAACGCGTGGGTGTGCCCTTGATGGTCAAAGTACGCTTTTCCGATTTTTTTTTACTTTGTAGGTAGTTTCTTAATCATGCAATCTTTATGATATCCTGTTCTCACTGAGTTTTATTTTTTGAGATTTATCAAAATTCTAGTTGCCTGATAAACTTTCATTTTATAAAATTGATCGTGTTCATACGCCATCATTCTCTATCAATGTATTTATATATATATATAATATCTATGTATATTATATTTTTAATATGTATATATATATAAATATATATACATATAATACTATATAAGTATATAATATAATATATTATAATATATATATGATATATATATATATTATAATATATATATATTTATTAGTTTAATATATATCTTTATACTTTATATATTATAATAATTCCATTTCAGAGGTTTTCTGAAGGGTGTGCTTTGTTCGTCGTTTCTGCTTTAAAACGTACCCATGTTGCGAAGATTTTCTCGAATCCTGTTCTGACGTTCATTGCAGATATTGGGATAAATTAGAGTTCAACAAACCATAGATATCTCTTTCTCGACGGGTGAACTGAATATTTACACTGTATTCTCGATCAGGATAAAACGTTCTGGAATCGTTGAACACCAAAATGGACAACAGTACCATGTAGAGTGGTATGTGGAAATATCAACATCAAATAGACTTTGATAAGATATTCCATAGAAACCGTGGATTCCAAATTGAATATTATGGTGCTGTGTTGTGTGTTGTGTTGATTATTGTGTGTGTGTGTAACGTGCTCAGATAATGGAGACAGCGGTCATCTCGGTTATTTGGAAATAGTCCCGTGGTATTGTTTTTCCATTAAAGCCTGATTCCTCATCTTGAATAGTAAACAACACTTAAAATAAGTCCCAAAAGCACATCATCTATAGTTATATACATGTATAAAATAAAAAATAACACTAAATTATGCCATTGCAAAAACAAATGTTAATGACGATTGATTTGTAAACATGATGAGTATTTGGAATAACAGTATGCTATATTTTTCAACTCTGTTCTTCAAAACTCTAGGGTATTGTCCGATTTTTGATCTATAATCGCAATGCTAGACATATTGATGCCAGACCACTAGGAATTGTAAACAGCAGTATCGGTGTCTCTCGCGATTGTCCAAAAACGACTATATCTATATTTATATATATAATATAAGATCATATCAAGATACGTTATATAATGTAAGTATTATATCAGAATGGAGAATTACTTCCCCGTTTGTGTCAATCATTATAACACAGTGATTATTATTGTAATATTGGTAATTACTGTACCGCTGTGGCTGTTTGTTAATTACAATTAGCAGGAATAGTGTTTTTAAACTTTTTAATTATATGGGATCCTGTTCTCACTTGAGTTTTTATAATTTTTTGTTCCTACACATAACGCAAAATTCAATAATATTTTCAGATAAGCAATGACAGCCAATTTGTATATTTTTTCAGTATTTTCAGTTTCTATACTCGAAATTAAAGTTCACCGATGAAATTTAAACTCTCTTTTACTTAGAAGAGATGCATTTTTAATTGAAGTACTCTATACTTAGTAATTCAGTATTTTTTATGTGGTGTAACGTGCTCATATAATGTGGAAATATTGATGTTTTTATGACTTGAATAGTTACCAACCTAACATACTCTGAGTTGACAAATGCCATTAGCAAAAAAACCCTGAAGGTAAATATAATATGATATTCACATCTGCAAAAGTCATTTACAAATAAACATGGAAAACAACATACTGATGCTGGTAGTCTTCAATGTCCTCTGTTTTGTTAATTCCACAAACTGCACTTACCATCCGTGATATTTTTTGATTTGTATAGGAATTCATACAAACTAATTCTGCAACTCGCTTTTGCTTAGAAGAGATGCCGTGTTTTTGTATACTTAGTAATTCAGTATTGATGGATATAGTTACCACCTACTGTTGGTGCAAAGCCTGAGGTAAAAAGTATTAAAGTCATGTAAGGAAAACTTGGCAGTCATATCAACACTTAGCAATCCCCGTTTTTGTGTAATGCTGATTTTTTGAAAACCTTACAGTCATATCAACAAATGTTTGTGTATAGCATTTCGGACATAACCCCAGTTTGTATAGGAGTATCATAAATACAGCACATTTTATGTTAATGACAGAAAATAACAAGAAACTATTGTATCCGTATTCTCTTACGATATATCCCAAGTCATCGTACAGAGTATAAATCCTTTTGACTCCTCAAAGTATAATTTCTTTCAGTTTGTAGGTAATAGATGATTAAGAGGTAGGGATTTCAAACAAGTTTGATAATATTTTAACATTTGATTTTGGCAGTGGGTGGGGATTATAATAAAATAGAATAGTAAAGGTTGATATGACTTCGCTTATCAATCTGTATACATTACTCAAACCATCCTGTCATGACAGACAGGGATATGTATGGTTTTATGGATGGATATATTGACCATTATAAATATATTTGAATATTTTCAGATAGCAGGAGTGCTGATAACTCCTAGGAACTTCTATATTTCATTAATTCCTTCAACAGCTTACGAGCTATTAAACTTAGACAGTTGGTAGGGGTGTGGATGGCCTATAGGATCAAAGATCCGACCTCTAAGCCATTTATAATCATGATTGCCATACTTGACATGACATACATGGTTATAAATGGCTTAGGGGTCGGGTCCTTGATCACTTAAAAATATTTTAACAATATATATTAGGATGGATATCACCCCTGGGCATTTCTTCATTTTTTGCTTGATTTGTTTGACCATGTAGAATATTTTACATTCTTTAGATTCCACACACTTTTTAAAATTTTTGTGTAATTTGAAAAAAATTGTCCAAGTTCATGATGCACGATCAAAGCGTCCAATACACCACTAGACATTCTTGTCTAACATAAAGTGGAAACCTAAGTGATTCTGCTAATTATCAAAAAAGTTCATTGGGAGAAATAACCATGTATTTCTTATTCATAGTTAGTCATATGCAGAAGTTTTTACAGACGACGTTGTAGTCAAGTATTTTTTTTTAACTTCTTTATAATTTTTTTTTTCATCAGACACTGCCTGTTTCCAAATGCCAACTGTGTAAGTATTCCATTCAGATCAGAAATTCAACGATATAATGATACTTTATTTTTTATCATTACTTCGTTTTCCATATACTTAACATTAGATAAAAAGGTGCAATATCTAACTATATACGATCGTTGATTTTCTTTGACTTTATATTAAGACGTGATCTGACGATCACACATTATGGAAATAATTGACGTTGTGATTTTTTGCGAACTAAATTTTTAATTATGACCATTTGATCATTTATAAGGATATATGATAAAAGTGTTATTGAATGTACATGTTGAAATATCGACACCTTCGTTATTCGGTGCGTAAAGGGATCCCAAAAGCCCGGTGTTTTGCCGCACGACGAACCCGGGCGTATGTATATATATATATATATATATATATATATATAATATATATATATATATATATATATATATATCATATATATATATATATATATATATATATATATATATTATATATATATCAGTCTATGCTTTCAGTAACTAATACATGTCATGATTTGAAATTTTTAATGTAGAGAAATGATAATAGAAAAAAAAATATGTAAAATATGAAGAGATGCATTTTATATTGTTTTCCTTATTTCATTCTACAACCATTACATGGACAGGGAACCATTCTTGAATGCACAGGACATGACAAAGCCACACATGAATACAGATGAATATCGATGTGTTCAAAAATCTGTAAAGATTAACCATGCGTTTGACATGTAAGAACTTTAAGATCGTTATGAGATAGTATGCAAATCGCCAATTTAAAAGATACGTTTATGTTTTCTATGTACTTTTAAAGAAACATTAAAACATAGAATGTCAATCATTGTCGTTACTTTTGATTTGATTTGAGTTTTTTCGCCACCTCAGTAATGTGTCAATTATATGGTGGGGGCCAGTTTTTAATGGTTGAGGAGAGAAACGGATTACAATGTACTCTTGAAGAGACAAGCAGCCTTGTAACCTGGCAAACTTCATCACAAACATCACCTAATGTTCCAGTGGAACCTAATCCTGCGCTGACCAGACTTGAGCGACTTTATGACTTAAAACACCGTGCTCTAATCATTCGGCAATGTAGGTCCCTTACTTTTAATATCAGCTTTGCATAACATTACCAATATGTCTTTTTGTAAGTTTTACATCCCGTCAATATTTTTTTAATTTATTTTGAGATATCATCGACTTGAGGTTATGTGCAACATATTTTCGCCTGTGCTTTGGACTGACGCCACTGCAGTGAGGGTTATGTTGCGTGTCACACTTTCCGTGACTTTCACTTTGCATAACGGGCGATTGGCGAAGGAACAGTCACTACGGCTTTGAAAGTTTTTAGTATGACCCGGTCCCACGAACGCTCTACAGTAACATGTACATCAGGTTTACGAAAACATCGCTCGATTAATATATATATATATATATATACATAATGTATATATATATATATATATATATATATATATATATATATATATATATATATATATATATATATATATATATATATATTATATATATATATATATATACACTGATGAGGACAGTACCTGTTGAATTTATCCAAAAGAAGAAAATATATAAATTTAGCGATTAATTATAGCGAGACAAATCTACTCCTGTATGTCATGGTTAAAAAAAATGATATTTGTTTCAAATCCAAAATTTTCTTTCCCGATACATATATATGGTAAGACGCAGTAAACAACATTCACTGCTTTCAGTTGGCCTGTGTGCATTAGTTAGAAGTCGATCAAGACGGACACAGCCTTACCACTGATATATAATATATTCTCTGGTCATTACTGATCTATTATCAATTATTTTATTTTCATTTTGAGCCAGTTTTATTTTGGAAACAGGAAACATTCATATATACAGTTGTATCTTCTTCATGAAATATATTGTATAGGCTTTATATCATTAAACTAAATTACATGCTAAATTGACTTCTGAACATGTATATTCGATTTGATTATTCAATTATGTGTTGGAACTTTATTTTTTTTAATGTAATATTCATTTTTGTTATTTTTAGATCATTATTGGTCTTGGTTATCCTTAACACAACATTCCTAGTTGTTTTGTTAAGAAAACAAAAATGTACAGCTAAAGGTATTCATTTATTCTATCTGTTCTTCTACCCCGCCTTTATCTATCGCTCCGTTGTATATCTATCTGTCTATCTGTCTGCTTGTCTGTCAAAGTTCTACATTTTTCTAGATATAATTTTGGGATAATAGTTATAAATGAACAATTCATTTATGAATATTGTTAGAATAATGTTTCAGATAATATGGATTAACATGTTTAATCCGTAGATAAACAAAATAAGACAATATCAAGCTGCTGGGCATATAGTCCGATTATCCACACCCGTTGCAAATGTTACATGTGATTCTCTCAAGCTTTCGGTTTTATTCGGATTACCTCGATTGTTTTATTTGTTTTCATCATATTCGATATCAAAGCGCTGATTTAGGTAAGTAATATACACTTTCCACACGTGTGGAGTTAAAATTGATCATCGTTGCAATTTTGATTAATCTGAACACATTAAAAAGCAAATGTTATTCGTTATTACTTGTTTACAAAAAATGAAAATTGCAGTTATAACAAGTTAGTGCTAGATCACGAACAACCTTTCTTTGTGAAGGGGTAATCTAATTCCAGTTGCAAGTGCATTGTAGACGATATTATCCATTTGGTAGAGTTTCTAGTGAACATCTATGTGGTGTTTGCCTGAAAGGTTTTCCAGCAAATCGTCAACATCCCAATGGGTACCAATCGTGCTCCTCTCCTGGCTTACAACTTTTTTATATTCATATAAATCGAAATTTATACAAATTTTGCTCTCCACAGGAAAGTAACAGGTAACATTTCGGTTCAATTTAAATTACAGAAACATAGACGACGTTCTGTCGATATATAATTCAAATTTTCAGAAATATCTCAGCATTATGTACCCTGTTGAGCTCGATATACTACTAAATAAGACAACAGAGAGCAATACGTCTGCTTTTTACCTAGATTGACCCATATCTACTGCAAAGGACGGCTAACTTCATATAGCCCTTTGTAAAACATGTGACGATTTCAATATCAAGAACGTTACCTTCCTGATCAGTAATACCCCGTGTTCTCCTGCTAATAATGTGTTCATTCCAAAACTTATATGTTATGTCAAGGCATGCTCCACTTACGAATGATTTATCCTAAGAGTCAAACAGCTGGCTAATAAACTACTCATACAAGGTCACATCGTTGAATGCTTGAAATCGTTACTAAATAAGTTTTATTACCAATACAGGAATCTTCTTTAACAATACAAACTCCCCTCTAACGAATGTGACATAGTATGCTGGAGCACAGCACGACCATATACAGTGACTCCCTTTAGCTAATCATATTTTAAACTGATGACGTTTTTATCTAACGTTACCTTTCCAAACTCGAGATGTCCATGTAACATTTACATTGGGTGTGGCATGCTACCAGGAAACTCCATCCGGACACCTGGTCCCATCCGTTTTGGAGTCGCACTAGTTCTTCATGTTGAGACCATTTGCAGATCTAGTTTGTCGTACTATAATGAACTTTGATTTTCGATTATTCGGTGGTACTTCTACAATTTTATTTATTTACTTTACTTGTTTACAACAAAGTTGAAGTAAATTGAAATACTCTGGCAGCATATTAATAATGTTTTATATCCACAAAAATGACAAGTTTATTTACATTTTGTTTTTAATGGTTCTGCTGGTAAAACGCTCAAATTATTGCGGAAAGCCGGTTAAAGCATCATTTCGATAACTGATTACTGATTCTAAACAAGAAATAGCTTTGTTTGAGCATGGGAATACACAGAACAAAATCTTTAATATGTTTTTAAAAAGGTGCGGAGAGGCAAACGTTCAAAGGGCCATTTTTTAGGAAAACACAGAAACCATCAACAAACGAGAAAAAGTCCATTGATAAACGAAAGGAAGCGCATCACAGTTCCCTGAGGACTGGTGAATACAGAATGGTTTGCAACCATCTTGATGAAAATGTGTCCATAACCGGACTCGAATATTTTCCATAAAATCAACTATATGTCAACCGATGTGATAAAGTGTTGTTTTATAACGGTTATATGGAGATCATCTAAGATAGCAGGCGTCGGGATAGGTGACTTCTTAATTACACTGGTAGATGTTAATATGTCATTTGATTAGTTTCTCACTGTATTTGTTTCTGCTGCCTGTTTATTATAGTAGAGTTCGATCAATGTTTGACGGCTTGTGAGAAAAATGTCTAATGTGGCCGATTGCCGATTTTTATTATTTTGAACTGATGTGATATTGAAAGAAAAAGGTTTGTCCCCAGAATTTCAATATATTCGGGATAGACTGAATACTTACTCTCTCTCTCTCTCTCTCTCTCTCTCTCTCTCTCTCTCTCTCCTCTCTCTCTCTCTCTCTCTCTCTCTCTCTCTCTCTCTCTCTCTCTCTCTCTCTCTCTCTCTCTCTCTCTCTCTCTCTCTCTCTCTCTCTCTCCTCTCTCTCTCTCTCTCTCTCTCTCTCTCTCTCTCTCTCTCTCTTCTCTCTCTCTCTCTCTCTCTCTCTCTCTCTCTTCTCTCTCTCTCTCTCTCTCTCTCTCTCTCTCTCTCTCTCTCTCTCTCTCTCTCTCTCTCTCTCTCTCTCTCTCTCTCTCTCTCTCTCTCTCTCTCTCTCTCTCTCTCTCTCTCTCTCTCTCTCTCTCTCTCTCTCTCTCTCATCTCTCTCTCTCTCTCTCTCTCTCTCTCTCTCATCTCTCTCTCTCCTCTCTCTCTCTCTCTCTCTCTCTCTCTCTCTCTCTCTCTCTCTCTCTCTCTCTCATCTCTCTCTCTCTCTCTCTCTCTCTCTCTCTCTCTCTCTCCTCTCTCTCTCTCTCTCTCTCTCTCTCTCTCTCTCTCTCTCTCTCTCTCTCTCTCTCTCTCTCTCTCTCTCTCTCTCTCTCTCTCTCTCTCTCTCTCTCTCTCTCTCTCTCTCTGAGGCCTTAAAACCCTAGTGCAAATATACGACCGGCACTTCCGAACAGCGTAGAGCACCAATATTGTAGAACCTTTGTAACCGAAAATGTACCAGAGAAATACGTGTACTGTACCCATCAGAATCTGTCAAAGGTTCAACTTTTGTAACCTTTTGGCACCATCTTAAACAGTGCAGTTTTAGTACGCTATATTGTTTAACATTACAATCGAAAATGCCGATTTTTTTTTTACCAAGGATGACAATGACAATGTTGCTAAAACAATATCCAAAAATCAATTTGTACAGCCATATTTTAATCCTTATTACTAAATTTGATTAAAATGTGTTGGCAACCTGTTTGTCCATAACATAAATTTCATTATGTAATTTAATCCCCTCCCTCATTTCTCATATGCAATGTATGTAGTGAATGGTATATTTTGTATCAGTGCACACCAATGCTATTATCTGTTTATATCTATTTACAAGTTAATATTTAAATAAAGTATTTCCTCATGAACCCCATTGTTACATTCGTCCCCATTCATCCGAAATTTTACTTATTGAAAACATTCGTTTTTTTCTATAAATACTTTTCAAAAAAACAAATTACTGAATTTTGAATTTCACCATTGGTATGACCTGGATGTATTCAAACAATTAATCTATATCACCATATGTATTAAACATTGTTGTACATTTTATCATGTAGGCCTATCATCAAATAATCAAGGCATTATATAGAGTATACATAATGTTTTCATTCATTATAAGTCTCCTATCAATGTCCACATTAGGTTGTTTTCTGAATGTCTATGATTCGCACACGTTTAACACAGTTCATAATATGCAATAATATCAAATGATAATATTCAGTTCAATTTTGTAATTTGGATTTTAATCTCTGCAGTTTCATGCAAGTATTATTTGATATATAAAACACATGAATTTATATTCATTTAGCACAAATGATACTTGTTCATAAATCATCTCCTGGATTATATCAACTTGAAACAATACTATATGTCATGATCCTCATGTATGTATAATTTTATGCACAGTGTTTGCAATATTAGTCCGTAAAATACAGTTTTTCACTTCACTAGCATATATTTAAATGAATTGTAGTTTATAACACGCATGTCTATTTTGAATAAAGCGGTAAACACACAAATATATCTTCTTTTTATGGAATGTCATCATTGTCAATATTGTTTGTTTCCCAAGGAAACTCCTCCTTGAATAATATTCTTCCCGTCTCATCCTGTAATAATGTTAGCAGAACGTTATAATTAGTTTTGTTTTTACAATTAACTCACAGAGCACTGTGATATTTTCAATTTGAGTGTTCTAAATTCTTTCCGAGTCGATTAAAAGTGCACGGCCGATTTTTCGTCTTCTTTAACTACTATGCTATTTAAAGGTATTTCAGACAGAATTAACAATCGGGTTTCTTGATCAAAACCGATCGTGGTCACCAATTTCAACATCTGTAAACGATCTTTCTTCAGGTAGCTCATCTACATTTTGTTCCTTTGGCGTAATATCCCCTGTCTTCTGTACTTTTTCCTCTTGAATTCTATAAAAAATCTCTAGTTCTGTGTCATTTAGTTCACCATTTTCATTTTTTTTCAGCTACTGGTTTAATGTTATACTTTTCGTCCATGCACATGCATGTAATAATTAATCACTGGACTGTGTATGCATCTGATTCCTTTTGTTTAACAATTATGTCAATAAGTTCACTTGGTACCTCTATTATACCTGGTTTTTGTTGATCTATGCGATTATGTAGAAAACTCAAAGTGTCATTGACTTTATTGTCTCTCTTGTATGCAGCTTGTTTGTGGTTGACTGCTTGGTATATTGTGCAACTGGCTTGGTGCAAGACTCAACTCTTCGTTTCCCGTATCGTTTGACTACTTATCTTAAGTATTTTTTCCTTTTAATAAAATATCTGAAACACCTATACCTTTACTTTATTTTAAATCGATTTACTATATATAAATATTATAAGTGTCCAAATCATTGTTGTTGAAATAAAAAAAATATATAGACAATAACAAAAAAATCTTCTAACATTTGGTATCCATTTTATTTTACTTAAGTGTTGCTTGCATATAAGAATGTTCTATTTTGTTTTGATTATTTGCCTCTTATTATATTTAATGATCAGTTTGAATGTTGCATTGTTTTACATATGTTATCAAACATTGTGACAATATCCTTACACATATCATCAAAACCTGAATTTAAAGATATCGAGATTCCTTTTACATTAGGGTCTATCTCATCTACTACCTTTTTTATCACCTTTAACCTAATTTATTTCTTTGTTTTCTGTACCATTATCATGTTGTGTTTGGGTTTCCCTATCTTCTAATTGTGTATTTCTGTACATTATTTGTAATTTTGATAAAGGAATATACACATATTATTATATCTTCACTATCTAAATCGTCTCGAGTACTCGAAACCTGTTTATAATATGTTCACCGTAAACCTTATCAATTTCGACATCTGAAGATTCTGTATTTGGGGGTGCTACATAAGTTTTTGTTAAGTTTGTCATGGGATATCTCCCAATTATCTAGATTAGTTAACCTAAGATGTTTAGCGTGTGTTTTTGTTGTAGTTCCTGTAAATTGTTTTTTTAACTATACAATTTAGAGGTCCTTTCTCTCCTATTGTCCTGTAATAAGGTGTCCATTTATTATCTAGTTTACTAGTTTTCCTCTGATTTTTTTATATACACTGGGTCACCTACTTTAAATTAAACTTCCTGACTACCCTTTTATGCATATTTATTTTGTTTTTCCTTCGATTCCTCTAAATGTTTATGTACCAGCGTAAAAGCTTTATGTTGCTATTGCAATGCTATTTTATGTTGATATTCCCCATTATACTTTCTTCTGGGTTTAATAATTGTATCTAATGGTAATACAACATCTGTGTTATATAAAAAATAACCATTGGTACAGACAAGTCAACAACCGCCAACCAAAAGGAAACTCAACAGTTCACTTAGTGAAACAGAGTAATCGCAAACAAGGCTATTATACTGATCGTGAATTTTGCGGAACGTTGACATCAAACACGGTTTTCAATATCAGTGTGTCAACAATTTCTTAGTTAGTAGTTTACATCTGTATATAAAATGTTCATATGTTGACAAGTCCTCGAATATCGGATCATTTGTTATATATAAACTCAATATGCGGGTGACTGCGAACCATTACTACTTAATTACGATGGGGATGCCGAAATCTTCGCGTCTGTGGTATATCTTAGCTGCCAATGTCCCGTCACTGTCTATTGTAAATAAAATGTCTAAGTATTAAGCGCTTCTGGTTGATTCTGTTGTATATTCAATTTCTAGTTCGCTGGGATATATCGCATTGACATATGTATGAAAATTGTCATAAATTATTGACAAAGCGTCGCCAATATAGCATATATAAAATATACCAGATACCAAAGTATAAATACTAAGGATGACCAGGACAGAGATACAAAGCACTCACTCGACCAGTCACACCTGCCGTTAGTCCACAATCAAGTCCAATTTAAGTGCATGAGGAAATGAATTACGTGAGGAACAAATCCTGGTCACCATTGGTACAGACGTCTCAACAACCGCCAACGAAAAGGCAACTAAACGTTCTATCAAGTGAAACAGAGTAATCCCAAACAAGACTATTATACCGACCGTAACGGAACGTTGAACGCAAACACAGTTTTTGGTATCCCTGTGTCAAAAATTTGTTAGTGAGTAGATTTCATCTGTATATGAAATGAACACGCCCTGTTCTATCGGATCATATGGGGAATTATTATAGAATAAAATGGCGTATTTTTTTTTTTAAATTCTATTAATTTCTCCGTTAATAATATTTAAATATTCAATATTAGCTAAACTGTTAAATGTCCACAAACCCTATCCTTTTTGACGTTATGTATCACTGTATATACCATAATCATTGAATGATCCTATCTAAAACTGGATTTAATTTCTTATCTTTTTTTATATTGTCTAAACGACAATATTTCGCCCGTTTCGCTAAATTTTTGCGTCTCTATTTATATCTATTAATATCTAGGTTAAGTTCCCTGTAGACATCTACAAAGCTATAATTCTGTTTTTACTTCAAGTAATCTTATTCTAGCCCTAGAGTTATAAAAATGGAAATAGTTCAAACAGTTTTTTTTCTGGATCCATTATAAGATTAAAATCACCACATAATATGAATTAATCATTTTCAAAATGTCTACCACATTAAATTTTGTTTTCAAAAAACAATAGATTGTCCTCATTCAGGGCATATAAGGTAATTCGTTTTTGATTTAATATCTTTGATTCAATATTATTATTGATTATAATTGCTGTATCCCTAACATTATTTATCATTTTCATATTCGTATTTTTTAACAAGTTAATATGTGCAGGTGTAATTAATGAGAACTTTGTATCTTTATATAAGGAAACTGTATGTGTATTTAAATTAGAGCACTCATAGTTTAGCGTTATCTTGGAGTATAGACTTACTTGCGCAATCTTTAATTATTACCCAAAGAAAAAAAATACATCCTTACCGCCTCTAGTGCCGCTTTAAGTTGTGATCTAATTTGTACACCTTTGCCAACATCGTTATTGCTTGCAAGCGGACGTAAAGTGCCTGAAGTGGAGTTATAATTTCTTCAACGTTTGAACAGCAACGAACACAAAATGAACATTATAAATCCAAAACATTTTTTATCAACATACATTGTTTTTATTCAAGGATGAAACAACTTTTTCATGATCCTAGTTCAGCTTTAAAGCTGCTGACATTATAATATAAGTAAATACTTCTTGATGCAATGTAAAACAACAAACAATTAAAACACAGTTCAACCTGAAGTTAACTTATATTGTTAAAGTTACCTTTAAAATCCATTTCTTAAATATTTTTTCGAATGTAATTTTATATTGTATTTTTTTATCTTCCATTTGTTTTAAGTTGTTTGTCTTGCTGTTTAGGAACACTCTTGAATACTTTACAAAATTGTATTATTTTGTGTTTATAATTTTTACAATCAGAAAAACTGTAGGCGACACCTAGTGGCAGCATCACTTGATCACTAGTTTATCAAGGTTACAGCTGTATGTACGTTTTTATTTCCGTGTTAATTTCACCATTTTCAATCAAACCCAGTTGTTTTATGATGATATTCCATGCTTGTAGTGTGTTTACAATTACAACTGCAGTCACTATAAAGGTCATTTATAATAATGCATTCATAGCTATATATTTTAAAAGATACAATATCTCAAATACAATTTGCATTTTTTATTAAATCCTAGATAAATTTTAAACGAGACATCAAACCCTGTCAACTCCAAATAACATGAAAAAAAATGTTTTACATATCATAACTTTTGAACAGACAATAACTAAACCTGTATTCCAGTACGGACATGGTTGTAAATTATCATTTCGTGCCACAGACTGATTTGCTTTGTTGACGCGGAAGTATGTTTTCAAATTTGATATTTTGTCCCTGTTGCCTTGCAATCACATAATGTATTATTACCATGGTAATAAAACATGGACGACAAATCAAGGAATATGGACTCAGCAGCGTTATGAAAATAACAAAGATTGCAATTCCGTCTACTTGTGTTGTACTAGTTATTACTGTCTGTGCACAAATACAAGTATTTTATCATACGTGTTTATATAACTACTTTGTCTTGTAAGATATACATGAATATTTACATTTTCAAAGACACACACAAAAAGAAAGAGTTGAGGAAAAACAAGTAAATATGCACATATAATCCCATACGAAGATATTATACAACACCTCTCAACATAAACAAACACACACGCACAAACATGCATTTTCATAATATCGTTTGTTATACTTTTGTTATATATATATATAAAGTACTTATTTTATAATGGTATTATTTAATCAATATAAATTGAACAATTAACCATCAAATGTATTTATCATTCATAGGGGACATGTTTCATTCCGCAACTTTTCATAATTTCGGCATATTTTCATGATATTTTGGATCCATTCCAACTAATCTTGGTCACTAGCTTTAATATCACAAGCGGCACCCACCTGGGTCATTTCATTTTATTTTCTCAGTTAAATCTACGCACCAAATGACACACTTCATTAAAATTCAATATCCATGATATAGTCTATATATATATACATAAAAATGCGAATGAAAATGAAATTCGATCTTACCGTGTTAATATTAACATATGCACGTCAATTGTAAATGCCAATTTTCTAAGACAGATATGAATGACTGTTTGCATGTATTGATAAATGGGGATTTGTTGGGTATTTTGTGTACATCTTTTGTTTAGTTTCAATGCCACAGTGTCAAAAATCATTGTCACAATTAAATAGAAAGTGTTAAACGTCCTGCATACCTTGATTAGATAAAGCGTCGTTAGAGATATTGCAAATATAATGACATTTTATTTAATCAGGTGTCATGCAAAATTAGTTTACATTATTATCACCATATGACTTATTGCATTGTTTGAATTTTAACAACAGTTTTAGTCGGAGAAAAGTTCATTTTAGTTCTGCATTACGGTACCACCAATACACATATGTATTTCTATATTCAAAATGACACGCATCCCCCTTGTGAAAAATATACACAGTGATAATAACGGTAATAGAAGGTCAGGTTTAACCTTGTCTGTTTATGCAACATGTTTGAATTCCGTAATATCCTTTAAATCAGGTAATCCCACATGTATATGGCGCACAATTCCCCTGTGAAACTAACATCTTGATGTCAGTGATTGTTCTGCACGATAATTTTGTTTAGGATCATGAACACAAGATCAAAAGCCACGGTACATGACACATCAGATAATTCACATTCGTACTGCATTCATACAATTTGATAAGCTGACCGCTAAGGTCTCATGGTCCCTTTCTTATTTGTCAAATATAAAACAAGAACTTCATCCAGATAACCAACTATAATTCATGTGCTTGAATATGTAATACATGTATCTTTATGTATTCATTTTAAAGTATCTATGACGCGCCAAAATAGCATTTTTAATGAGTTAAACCTATTTTTCTCAATTAAAACTAGTTTCTGACCAGTTAAACCTAGTTTTTATCAGCGTACTCATATTAACTGGAGAAAAACAATGTTTAACCGGGAAAAACTGTGTAACTGTGCAGAAAACACCAATTTGAGTTAAATCTATTTTTCTCAAGAGAAGCCTAGTTTTTGAATAAACAGGTTTAACGAAATCACAATCACCTTACTGTGTTTTGATATAATTTTGAGTATTTTATCAGGAGAAAAATAGGTTAAACTTGAAACCCACATTATATAGAGCAAAACTAGGATTAACTCATTATTGTGATATGGGAGTGCTTTATTAGTTATATTTAGTTTTTCTCTAGTTAAACCTATTTTTTGCAGTAATTCACATTAACTGAAAAAAAAAAAACTTACAGCAAAACTACGTGTAACTGCACCAAAATCACAAAAAATGGGTGAGACTCCTTTTTTGAGAAAAAACTACTTTAACCGAGAACAAATCTGGGTATTTGTCGCAGTTAAAGTTAGTTTTTCTAAGTTAAACCTAGTGAGTATGCAGTTAATGTTGACTAGGAGAAAAAAACAGGATTAATAGGAAAACTTTGGTTTAACTGTCCAAAAAATAGCTTCAACTGATGAAAACTAGGTTTAGCTCAATAATATAATTTTGGCGTGCCATACGTGTCTGTGGACTATATTATCTTCTTTGTGTCAACATGTTCCTCAATTATAAGATACATTTAAGGAACAATGTCTCCTCCCCGCTAGGTTCACATATCTTACTCTACACCCCCTCCTTTATTTCAAATACCTGTGTTTGTTGTAACTCATTTTCGGTATCCATGATTAGTTTTGCTAGACTGTAAGGGTTTCCCCCTGTGTCTGGCTTCGACTTAGATTCAGATTTCTTTATTTTTAGCAAGCACATTTTAGATGTGTCATACTGGCTCTCTATTGGACTTGTTTCACTTCTATCCCGTCTAGATCGCTAGAATGATAATTCTTTATAATAGCTTGAAAACATGAGATAATGCCAATACGTTGAATCAATTTCGCTGATATCTGCATAATCCGATTGCATTGTATTTTGTTTAGTTGTAAAGCTTGAGGCGC
>BROG01001605.1:30000-39289 GCA_030159075.1 Atrina japonica | reverse complement strand
CCACCTCTTGGTTTCCAGATGTCCTATTTGTCCATTCTTACCGGATTTGTATGCATGTTCTGGACATTCTATTGATTCATATTTTGGTATCTGAATTTTTTTATATTTACTAAATGAAATGTTGAGTTACCTGATCTATAATGGTTGGTGAATTCTAGTCATATATACAATGGAATTATCCCTCACTTATTTATTTCCCTGTGTGCTGATGGCGGGTGTGCTTACTCCTTTATAGCACCTGACCCCACCTTTAGACTACTAGACACCCTTATTTGTCCAATATTCCCCAGAAATATATATTCCGTGCTGATGATTAATTCATTGGTATCTGATATGTTTATGTTTTACGATACATAAAGACTAAGGCAATATACAATTGAAAAACTAAAAAAATACATAAAAAAGCAATGTAAATATATACATTAGTATTACAACAATCAAATACAGCAAACGAGCATTGGCGTACATATTTAACGGCAACGGGTCAAAGGACAGGTTTTTATATATACAGTATAAATAACAAGTTGGATTTAAGTAAAAAATGATGATAACCAGAAATTCTACATATCTAATTGATATCTGATGTATATATGATTCTTTATACTTGATTGATAATCATACCTGAACCTGATGAATGAATATATGAAAAGAAAAATACAAATCTCCACCAGCAAATGTGTATTTGGATTTTTTTTATCTACAACATTCGTTGCTTTCATGTAATGACTATGATGTTATTATGACTCTTTTTATTCTTGAGAAAAGTGAAATGTATGTCATGAAAAATGAATCATATTAAAAGAATCAGACATCTTTTTATCACTACCAATTGTACATTTTCAATGCATCTTATAAAGTTTAATGCTGTTTAAAAAAAATGTTGTTTTTTTCAGAATGACAAACAAGGTACTCTTATTTCAAATTATTACAAAGGTATATATATCACAACAAGGTAATTACAAGTTTTTGGTGTTTAGCGTTCACCTTAACGTAAATAAAAATGCAGAAAACGAGAGAACAAATGCAATGTTTGCATATTTACGTATATCCCTAGTATGTTTACAAACGAAAAACAAAATTAAACTCATAAAAACTTTGTCACATACTAATTAATAACTTATAGCATGCTAGTTTTCACAATGGCGAAAATAAGTATTCATGTTTAACTGTTCTTTTTGGGGATTATGTTCCAATTTTTTATCTATATATTTCTATTTTTTCCAGCTTTTTGACCTCAAAACCACACGCAAAACAGAGAAAAATCTTAATTTATCTAAACACCATAGTTTGTATCGTTTACCTTTTATGACTATGGATACTGAACCAGAATCTGTGATTTAAGGCAAACAATTAATTCTAGTGTGATATTGTGTAGAAAACATTAAAACCCTATTATACATTCAAAATGTGTTTTTAACTATACAATTGTAAACAAAACGTTGGTATAATATAAGAGGCGGCTTGAGGCTTTTGATTCGCATCTAATTTTGGTGTCTTCCATACCTTCACTTTCTATGACTTGTGGCATTTGCCAACTGTCCGTCTTACTGCATCTGTAGACTGGCATATTCTGTCCTCTCGTCTGGACGAATGGGCCTTGCATGATTTTGTGCCGCATTAGGAAACTCCACATCCACGTACATTAGACCCTGTGGATTCTAAATTTAAACCAAAATTGTTAAATAATTGCGCTGCACACGTACATTTTATCCACACATGCAATGTATATTAAATCCACTTACAAAAAAGTTTGATAATATCAAAACTACATTTAGCTACAATACTATATTATAATAGGGAAGGGAAGAAGTACAAATGAATAATCGACTGAGCCGGCCTGGGTGAGTCAGACGTGCTCTCGACTCTTATTTGTGAGGTCGTGAGTTAGAGTCCAGTCGGCGTCAGGTCGGTTTTCTGCCCTACGGATGACACAATAAAACCCGAGGTTCCGTGTCAAAGTCGGTGACGGTGCGATAAACAACCATCACTGCTCAATTACCGTAAGTGTCGAGTAAAGGTCAAAATTTGAAGCTCCTCGTCGGTATTTAGTGACTTCCTCATCTAAGTGAAAGAATCTCCAGTGGGACGTTAAAACACAATACAATTACACGGACAATCGAAACTGCAAGTCTACTATACACGACACGTTGGTTATACAAATGGTCTGAAAATGAAGAACAATTGCTAATCCCAAACCTGTTGTCATCATGGTTTAAGATCTGATTTAGCATTCCTAAGTGTATACCTTAAATTTGTAAAAGAAAAAAAAAAAAACAAATCCAAACATTTCTGTATACTGCAAACATTGCAGTCAAATCCATCATAATGCAATCCTACAGACAATACTTACAACATTTCGTCCCGGTCTGTTTTGTTTTGCAGGCTTCTTTTTCAGTTTACCTGAAAACATGGTTTGTTAGGCGTTAAATCATATATCTTTTAGGATTACGATATCACTAAACTTTCTTACACGACAGAAAAAAAGCAAAATATCATTTGACTTAACTTAAATGAATCATCGGTGCAAAAAAGTCAAGCAATAATATACATGGTCCTACAGTGTCAGCTGCTTAAATGTTAACCACGGTATAAATATAATATACCGCAGCTACCAAAGTATAAATCATTATGATGTGCAGGATATAGGTACAAATCTGGTAAAAATGGACAAACGCGGACCTCTTGAAAGCAAGAGGTGAGATCAAATGCCTTGGAGGAGTAAGCATTCCCTGTCGACCAGTCACACACGCCGTGAGTCAAGTCAAATTAAAATGAAATTCGTGAGGAACGAATCCACGTCATCATTGGTAAAGACGTCTCAACAGCCACTATCGAACAGGTAACTCAATATTCCACTGAGTGAAACAGTGTAATCGCATACATTACTGTTATACCGACCGTAAAATTTGCGGAACGTTGACATCAAAGGCGGTTTTCGATATCCCTATTTCAACAACTTGTCAGTGAGTAGTTTACCTCTGCATATGAAATGTTCATATGCTGAACATGCCCTCACATATTGGATCATTTGTGAAATATAAACTGTGGACAGTTTGCGATGGGAAAGCCGAAATATTTGCGTTTGTCGTATAGCTGTGTTGTTTATTTTTCCCGTCTTTGTCTATACTAAGTAAAATGTCTAAGTATGAAGCGTTCCTGCCTGATTATCTTGTATCTTTTACTTCAAGTTCGCTGGGACATATCGTATCGACATATGTATGCAAATTGTCATCTTTAATTGACAAAACGTCGTCGATATATCTGGATATCAAATTTAAGGACACCGCTAACTTCTTCTTCTTTTGATTCAGCAGTTGCTTCGTATGAATAAAAGGAGCAGTCAGCCAATAAAGGGGCACAACTGGTCCCCACGGTAATGCCTACAGTTTTTTGGAAGACCACGTCTCCGGACATTACACATATATTGTCTATTATAAATTCCAGCATCTTTTTAATATCAACTTTAGTGTATCTATGTGTGGAATCAGTATCATGATAACCAATCACTAGATAATTGGATTTCCGCATACGTATCTTTAAAACTACGGTCGTTAGTTTTTGAATCGTTAAACTGAAATGAGGTGTAATTATTTTGTCGCTTTATATTTTTGTTTTCATATGAGACTATAGTGTTATTTTTGTAACCTGCATACCTGGTTCTGTATCAACGTCTTCGTAAATCGACCCACACTGTACCCCATATTTTCCACTAACTCCAGACTTTTGGGTTTTCTTGTTTTTATCAACTTCGGCATACAGGGCTGATGGACCAGGGGCGATGTTTATCTTTGGTTGCGGTGTTTTGTTAGATCTATCGACATCCGCATAGAGGGTTGATGGACCGTAAGCGACATACAGTTTCGATGAACTAGGAGATACGTTTTTCTTTGGTGTCGATGTTTTGTTGGATTTATCCACTTCGGCGTAAACTGGAGAAGGACCAGTCTGGTTGCCGCTATCTGTAAAAACATTCAGCACGATACTTCATAGTTAAATACATACTCCACTAAGACATGTGAGATAATATAATTTGTAAATAACTTTGATAGAGAAAATGTTATAAAGGTTTCGACAGCAAGAAACAATACGTCCGCTTATGTTCACAAAACATTATGAAAACCATAGTCAAACAAACAAACAGACAAAAATAGATAGAATTAGCATTTTATGATACTGACAAAGGTTGAAACTGAAATATATAACAGGATCAGGTTTCAAAGATCAATATGTAAATGACTACTGGACAACAATAAGGAGAAGAATAACCACAGAGAGAACTTCAAAAGGCGTTAAGCGTTTGGTAGCTCTTGTCTTTAAAATATTCCTAATAAATATTTCTAACAGAGTATGTGGCGTGTCTTACCCTCTGTCAGATAAGTAGACATTCTCTTGGTAAATCGTCGTTCCGCATCTTTTGACTTTCGCCTCATTCTGTAATACATAATTGATTGACGTTAACGGTTTGTACATTTGTTTCTTTGAGTTTTCAGAAGAGGTAGAAATGGTTTAGTAATCATGTTATAAATAGTATAAACGCCCAAGACCATTGTTTCTGGCAAATAATCTTCATCGGTTCAGCTGCAGTTTAAAACAGATTTTCTCAAGAAAAAGGTAAATCAGACAAGATCAAATATAAAGTCTAAAGATATAGCCAAAATCCGTCAACGTGTAGCCACTGTAAAACAATGACAAGCATAGCTTTAGAAGAATTTAGAATTAATATGTGTTTCCTTAAGAGAGAAACAGTTTACATTACTGAAAAGGATCAAGTGAGGATGTTCATAGTTTTCTGTATAAAATGTGGAAAAGATTAACAAGAACCAATTACATATTGGGAATTTTGTTTCATTACGTTTATCATATTTTACAAACGCACTGTTGATCAATATTCTAACACTTACCTTACAACAAGCACTACGACGACTATGACTACAATTATCACCACAACTGTAGCACCAACACCTGCTGCTATTGCCGTTGTTGAATCAGACGTCTGTGGATTCTGAACAAATGGATCAGTATCTAAATATAGATATAACATATTAAGTGACATCTGTAGTAAGATAGTAGTTCTGTTCAAATTGTTTTGAGTTTTGATACAACGGTTGGATTTTAAGACGGTATACAATTTAAAAATGAAGACGTACCAATTGATAATCGAATTTCCCGTCCATTAAAACACGACAAATTATATCAAATTTTATCGACATGAAAACAATTGCGAATCACAAACGGGATATGACCAAGTGTCCGGAAGGAGTAAGCTTCTCCTTCTGGCATATTATACCCCGTCGCAAATGTCCCTCGGAAAACTTTCTAGTTCGATAAAAAGATCAGGTTCGGTGGGAAGCTCATGTTCCGTGAGATCAAGCTTGGTGATATACAACTGCCCGAACATGAACAATTATTGCAAATCCCAAACGGAATATGACCAGGTGTCCTGAGGGAGTCAGCGTCCCCCGAGCAAATGAATATTACTCATATCGCCGTTCAAGAGCAATGTTCCTTACATGGGGTGTAAATTGAAGTAATTACGCTAAGTCAATTAAAATGCATTTGCATTCGTTTTTTCTGATAATGAAATTTGTATTATTTTCTGTTTTCATATCGCTTGATTATTCACAAAATATTTTCTTTTTGGGACATTGCCATTTTGTTGCAGATATTATTACAGACCAGCGTCAAATTTAAAAATCAAATTTAAGAAAATAACAGAGTAACGTACTTTCACATCCGCCAGTCACGTGGTCACAAGTGGTATTACAAGATCTGCATTCAAATGAACAGTTTGTGCCATACCTGCCAATATCGCATTCTGTAAGTAAATTAAAATCAGTCATTTTAATCATGAATGAAAAGTTAAAAGTAGGTATATTTGTAAATTGATGGTATGAATATTTGCCCCAGGTTGTAACATCTCAACTCAGAGCTGTGATTACATTGGTAAAAGAAGTTTTTTCGTAACATCAAAGTTCTAAGATAAATTTTATAAAATTAGAATGCAAGAAAATGCTTGGTATATTGTATAACACACACTTTAAAAGTCAGTAAACTATTCTTATATACTTGCAATATATACAATACCAAACTATCATAAACAAAGTATAAGTCTTTCAGGTGTCCAGGAATAGATAAAAATCTGGTAACAATTTCACAAACACAAACCTCTGGAATCATTTGTAGGATCAGGTGCCATGCAGTTAGCTTTTTCTTCTGCTGATTCAGATCTGCTTCGTATGAACAAAGGTACAGGTCAGACGATAAAGGAGCACAGTTGTTCCCCATAGTCAAGATCATTCATGGGTAAATATTTATAGTTTCGCGTACCACCTTTAGTGAACAGTCGTTAATGGTGCTATGTCTCTGTTTTATTTTTTCACGCGGAATTGTTGTGTAAACAGTAGAATAGTCGTATGTTATGAAACTGTGAATTTGAGACAAAATGTGTTCCTTTAAATGTCTCTAACATTTTATTAAACTTTTAAGTATCCACATGTAAAAATATCAGATACCAAATTATAAATCTTTAGGATGTTCATTATATAGATACAAGTCTGGTAAAAATGGACAAACACAGACCTCTCGAAACCAAGAGGTGGTATCACGTCTTAGAATGAGTAAGCTTCCCTTGACGACCTTCACACTAGCAATGAGTCCATAGTCAAAACCAAATGAAGTACGTGAGGAACGAATCTTCGTTACAATGGGTACAACGAAAAGGCAACTCAACATTCCACTTAGTGAAACAGAGTAATCGGAAACAATACTATTATACCGGCCGTAAAAATTGCGGAACGTTCATGCCAAACGCGATTTCTCATATCCCAGTGTCAATAGTTTGTCAGTGAGAAGTTTACATCTAATTTACACCGCTTCTGGAATATTCAACCGTACAATTCTGGTGCGTTTTTTCTTTAAAGACTGTCAGTATCTTAGTACGAAGTAAACATTAAGGTTTGGTAGAACATTAGCTGGACATTGCTCTATACCTCTGCTTATATGGCGCCTTGTGAAGTTTAGGTATCCAATATAAATATGGTAGCTCTCAATCAATATCGACTCTACATCAAAAAAGCATAATACTGGTACGCGGATTTGGAAGGATTTCATCCTTTGAAAGTGGGCTAGATTTGTATGTAGGGTTGCTGTTTAACAACTACTTTTTCGCTAAAAGGGGTACCTGGAAATTTAAATATCTAATGATTGTTTATCGTGATACAACTTTTGTCAAACACCACACAAGGTATATCGACGCCTTTTTTTCAATTAATATTAAAATTTCTCATACACATGTCGATGGGATGAATCCCAGCGAACTAGAAATAAGAGATACAACAGACTCAAGAACACGCGCTTCATACTTAGACAGTTTACTTACTACAGACAAAGATGGGAAATTAGCAACAAAGCTATACAACAAACGTGATGATTTCGGCTTTCCCATAGTAAACGTTTCACATTTAAGTAGTAATAACCACAACCATCCGCATATGAAGTTCATATTTCACAATATTACATGCATGATACCAAAGTTATAATGCTCAAGACGAAATCGTTTCTGTCAATTAGAAGTCATCAGTTGAGCTCCAATTTAAAACGTGTGCGTATTTTCTAAAGACCCGATATACCAGGACGTGTTCAACATATGAGCATTGCATATACATAAGTAAACTAGTCACTGACAAATTGTTGTCACAGGGATATCGAAAACCGCGTTTGATGCCAACGTTACGCAAATTGCACGGTCGATATATGGTAAAATCCACGTGGAGTCTTGTGAACCTTTTTTCACCTACATGAGTTAAAATTTTAGGTAATAAAGCATAACATTAAAATTACACGGACTAGGGTAATCGTTCCTACTTATGACCATGCATAAGAGAGTATCCATTGTGGAATAAAACGTTTTGCCGTGCAGCTTGTCAAGACCAAAAATGAGTAGAAGCATCCGTATGCTAACCGAAAGGTTACTCCGCTCCGCCATATTATGTGAATCGGACACAAATAGTCTTGCATGCAATCATTCTGTTTCACTCAGTGTAATGTTGAGTTACCTGATCGGTGGCGATCGTTGACACGTATGTACCTGGATGTATGACGAGGATTTGTTCCTCTCGTATTTAAATTCAGTTTGACTGGATTCATGGCGGGTGTGACCAGTCTACAGGGGATGCTTACTCATCCATCAAGAAGTCCGTGTTTGTCAATGTTTTACCTGATTTGTACCTGGAAATCATAATGATTAATACTTTGGCACCTGAAATTTTTATATCACCCTACTTCATCTAACAGACAAAAACACACATACAAATTATACTCTCTAAGGCTTTGCCTACCCAGCATGGTTACCACTTGTAAGTCACTAAGTTTAGAAGGATAACGTGTTTCCATAGCTCCTCTATGTTTTGGAATGCAATATTTTATCATCAATCACATAGCTTTTAACCATTCAAGGTGCCTGGGTCCACGTCTTCCTATTTCGCCCATCGTATGGCATAATCCTTGACAAATTTCATATCTAAACTGAAATTATGTCGCCAATTAAAGGAACTGTTTCGTGATGTAGAGATTTTTTAAGTTCATTAATAAGTGTAAAAGGAACTGAATGAAGTTTACCGAAAATGTGATGACGACCCATTTTTTTACGGTAAGGTAATAAACTATAGTATTTTTCAAATGTCGTGCAGTATGGTAATGCATCTCGATATATAAATATATGTTAGTTACACAATAAAAATTTCAATATAAAGTGTGAGGATTCAGATGAAACCTTGAACGCATTTTATATTTCTCTCAAGCAGCAAAGGTATACAAACAGCAATTTTGAAATATGCCTTTATAATTTTTTGTTTTTCATGATACGGTTAAATGTGATCTTGGATAAATGTTAAAATCCAAATTCCAATCCGCCTTACGTTTGGTTTCATATGACGATGTTTCAATGATATACTAAACTTTAAATTCTGGTTTCCTAGTTCTGCAATTATTATATACAATATTTTAAGTAACTTTTTTGACAATGGTTAATCATCTTTACCAAATGTGACCAGGGGTGATTATTAATTATTTTATTTGATATTTGTTTCAAAGCAAGTGTGAATGATCCAACTTTTGTTGTTTTATTTTTTTTATTTTTGTTTGTTTGTATAATTATTATTATTATTATTATTATTATTATTATTATTATTATTATTATTATTATTATTATTATTATTATTATTATTATTATTATTATTATTATTATTATTATTATCATTATTATTATTGTTATTATTATTTTGCAATATTG
>BROG01001605.1:0-25000 GCA_030159075.1 Atrina japonica | reverse complement strand
ATTTTCATTTGTCATTGTGTGGCACTGTTTACATTATGAGAGACAAGAAGAAACAATAGAACTTTGTTTACGTCGACTTGGGTATATATGAACAGGGGCGTAGCCAGGAAGTTATTCAAGTGTAGGCACAATGTTCAAGACTAGGGGTTTGGGGCAGGGCAGAGCCCTGGTAGGGGGACAATGTGGCGAAGCACCCCGGAAACTCAGAGGCCATTGTACTTATCTCGCGGCTTTTTACAATACAAAAATGGACTTTTTAAGGATGGACATCGTTTTGAAATTAGTAGACTTGAAAATGCAAAACTAATACTTTAATGAGGACATATTTGTATTATTGTTATAGCTTCTTTTTCTGTACTAGACATTATACGAGTAAAGAGTTATGGTTATAAAAATGTAGAAGACAATTGCCATAGACACTGCTGCATTTGGATGTGTATTTGGTAGTGGTGTCCGATTTACTCTTTATTTCATTTCATTTCACTTTTGTTAGCTTTTGTTTGACTTCCGTAACTCTTTTGATAAAACAACGTGTTTGCCCTTGATTTTATTTTAAAAGTTTCTTCTACATGGACAACACAACCTTAAAAAGTATTGATATTATAACTTTTTTGTTTCAATGCAGTATCCATGGTGATGCCACAATAACATTGTCATTGACTAGTGTTTTTATCAATGCATGCGTAAAGTATAGTTAAAATCCAAACGTCTATTTTTCCGCGCGATGAATTTGTTTAGAACATTTTCAGTCATCACTTGAATTTGTCTTTGCACATGTAGTCATGCCAAACTTGATAATCTTTTATCCTCCATTGTTGAACTTAGGTAATTTTACACGATGCATTACGCTGAAAAATATTTTTCTTTCATTATTATGCATCCACTTCATTTTCCATCGGCCTACCTCGTCAAGAAACTAGTCTTTCATTACCTTTTATTACAAACTTGTCCGTGATATTGGAATTTGTTATTTTTAAAACAAAAACCAAATACGGAATAATCGTAATCCGGACAATCTATATGCTGAACATATTGTTTCATTAGAGTCTTACACTATGTGTTAAAGTAAGACAAGAGACACTTAGATTAATCGTCATTCATTCTTGTTAAAAGTAAATTTGATTGTAGCCGCGTGGCTACTCGAGCCGCACGTAGCTATGTCAATGATACAATAATTGTCATATTATTGTAATTGGTTAAATCACGCTATGCTATATTCACTTCCAATACGTTAATTTACGCACAGGGCATGACTTAACTTTTATTATTCAAAGAAAGTCCAAACACGAACGCTGTAACACTATCATATTCAAAGTTATGAACTACATCACACACAACTATGTAATGAACGTTTACGATACCTGATCGCTGGAATCTATTCATCACATTGCATATGTTAATTAAAAAAAAAAGTCGTGTGTTTAGTGTGATACAATACATAAGTAAGAGTATACTGTACTTTTGTTGCAATACGTCCCTTGGTATCCGTCTGAACAACCACTGGGACATATTCCAGTCGTGACGTCAGAATTAGTCCCACCTTTACAGTTACCGCTGCATGTTTGTGAACATCCTATTCCATATGTACCGGCGATACAATCTGTTTATTGTATTTGAATAGTGAGTTATTTTTATGACGAGTTCATAATCGATAAATATAAAATTAAATATGATAAATGTGACCATTATACGTACAAGTACGCATGCAAAAATACAAATACATGAATAACTTAATGTAATAAAACATACATTTTCTGTTTAGTGGAGTATAAGCGTTACATTATCTTTGCCATTTCGGTTTTCAAAAACTTGACATGTCAGATGTAAAAGAATGTGTTTTTTATACAATATTAAACCAGTTTTTCAATTGCAATATTTCTGTTATTGGAAAAAGGATGATGGCATGTTGGCAGCTTAGGGAATCTGTATAAATCAAGATTCCCAACAACATTCAATGTTTCCATATTTAGGAGATTTCAGCGAGTGTGAAACTTATTTATCAGGATAGATCAAGAAAAATCACGACAATTAATGTTTTAACGTTTTGACATGTCTGCAGTATAGGACACCATGCCGTTTCATACATAGGCTTTTTGTATGTTATGCAAATTTACATATTGTTAAAAAGTCGTTACCATTAATATTGCTACTCTTTCGATTCTGATCAAACTTCAAAATTCTTCAAAATCGCATATACATTCATAAAACTACATACACCAACAGATACTGGATATATTAACTTTTACAATTTGCACAAGGGTGCGAATGCGGCCACACAATATACGGTCAAGCGCATTAAATAAACAATTGTGTAGACTACTTTTGATGGTTTTCTAATTGGCTATCGAGATAGATGTCTTCATATAAACTACTGCCTTATAACGTTAAACAGAGCTATGTCTGGTAATATTTTGTGAACAAATGTTGTTATACTGTATAGTATAATATCAAACTATGGAGTAATTGAATTGTGGACAGATAATCAATCGCTTTTGAATGTGAAATGCAGAATATCCCAAATACTGATGTATACGTTTAACCCCAGGTCTCATCAGCTTAGAGTAAAATTTCCCAATCTTAAAAACATATATCATACATTTTGTTATATGATAGGGGTGTGTGTGTTTCTTAAACGTAATTGAATATTTTTCAAATGTATTCATTTTTAAATACATTAGTTCCTTTTGTGTTGCATCACTTTTAGTTCGGTTAAGTATGAAATATTAACGATATTAAATATAGGATATGTCAAGATTTTCCATTCATATTACATTTATTTTACGAGTTTTGCCATTTTACATTCTGCGATGAATAAACAGTGCGAATAAACGTAATTCATTTTGCCACACGTTAATCAATGAAAATAACCGCAATTCTTTATTATACGTTATAACTAATTGACGCTGAATAACGAATGCACCATATGATGAAATGGAATATTTAGGATATTGAAATACACCTATATTTTGTGAGAAACGAATATTATTTACAAACAATATTGAAATACTGAAGCCAGAAAATCGATCTATACACACATATTATTTTAAAAGTCTTACGTTCGTTACACACGTCACCAGTGTAGCCTGCTTTACATCCATAACATGTCCCATCGCTGACAGCACACACATCGTAAAGACAGTTATCAGGACAATCATTTTGACAGTCTGTACCATATGTTTTTTTAGGACACCCTGATGAATGAAATGAATTATATTGCAATTCAAATTTAAATATGGTGTCTTTTAAGGTCAAATTTTTGACGAATTATGAGGCATGTGTATATAACTTAAAACAGTATTAACTTATTTAGGAATATTTTTTTTTCGAAACTGTATAATAACCATGAAAAGATTGTATACCATTAACAAATCCCCGACAATATAATTTACCATCGAAAACCTAGTGGAAATGCCAAAAAATCATCAATATTATTTTGTGTTTACATGGAAAATGAAACAAGACATGACGTCTGATTACTTTCCGATCATCTTCGTAGATGCCCCCGATATTTTCTGGTTGAGTGAAGTTACGAGAAAAACTCGCACCCAAGACGAACCGTACCAAGACAAAAACCTATACCGAGTAACCAACAATTTATAGAATAATTCCTTTGTACTACCATATTTTGCTATCACATACGACATTTCGTATGCCAAGATACTATTAGGGCCGAATGGTTAGAGCATGGTTAGAGAATCCCGCTAGGGTCGTCTCGTATTAAGTGGGGAAAGTTTGTCAGTTTCCATGCGGAAGGTCGGTGGTCTTTACCCGGGTAACCGTGGTTTTTCTTCCACAATTAAAACTGGACGTCATCATATGACTGAAAGATTGTTGTGTATCAAATCAACCAAGACACTATCATTGGTGTTAAAACAATGGAGACATAGTATTAATAGCATCCCATGATAAAAATGTGGATGATGTGTATGCAGCAGTTATATACAAAGTAAAATGTCTTTGCATCATATTGAATTATTTCATACTAAAGTAATATTGTTCTATTTACATTCTAAATTTCCTAAAAGCTAAGATTGTCAATGATCTATTAAGAGTGTGTACTCTGAAACAGACATTGCAATACATTTAGGTTCAATATCTCGCATTGTATGATCCAACTATTTACATTTATCATTTAATTCGATCTCATCTGTCAAACTTATGAAGTATTATTGACACAAACGATCGCATGGAGCATGCGCCTTGCTCCATTTAGTAAAACAATAACGTTGGTGTAATTACTAATATGTAAACATTTTTTTAAATTCTACTGTGTATAGATAATTAACTATGTCGGCTATTTTCAATTTTTTTTCGGGGGGGGGGGGGCTAACAGTACTTTTCGTGTACATTTGATAGGCCTGGACTATTTGGAACCGCTGAATAATGACGTCACAGTAAACACACAAAACCCAGTCCGGTGGGAGACGTTTTTTACATTGAAAACGCCCATCTCCATGGAATTTGTATTATGTAGACAATATTTAAAACATTATTCAACTTTTAATCGGACCATTGTCCCTATGAGGATTCGCACGTATCACGTTGGGAGTACAGATGTACAATGACGACCCTTATAACTAATCGGTCTTTTTTAACTGCTGTGAGACTTGATTTTCCGGAGAAACAACTACAAAAATGCCTGCTGTATGGGGAGATGAAGTGGAAATGTTTCAAATCATTTTCTCCAACACATATTTTTATCAAAATTTCAAAAGCTTTTTACGATCCTAGTTCAGCTTTAAGGTCCCACTCAATAATCTTTCATTCATGGAGATGTCACCTACTGCTGGTGAAAGACTTCAAATTCTGACCTATGGTCGGCACTTGTCGTCATTAAGGGTTCTTTAATGTGCTGATACATGTTGTGACACGGATGTCATGTTGCTGCCACACACCCAGTTAATTATTTTTTTTTTTAGATTTCTATATTTTGGAATAGCTGAAATAGCTGAAATCACTCGGTGCCAATTTGACTGGTGTATGAGTTGACCAGCGATACTACAAATAGACACCGACGTAACAGGACTAATTTAGCGTTTTAATTTGTGTTTTCCTCTAATAGATGTACTAAATTTGGGTAGAATGGACCCACATCGTCTGCGTTTTATCCTATTAGGATGAAAACAAATGACTATGCATGTCTACGAACTTTCCGATGTGAAGTCGGTTGCCCACTATACCATCGTTTTTTTTTATACCTGACCACTAATAATATATACTATTTTCAAATTCGTAAAACTTAAAAAAACAATATGCGGAAGTGTAATTAATAAGAACTTGTATCTGTATATAAGGGTATATATACTCAAGGATATATAAGGATATATATAAAATCATAAAGAAAACATATGGAAAAAGTGTACTGAATAGATATACAGGTCATGCACATAGAATGCGCTTTTGAGAAAACGATTTGTAAAAATGTCTATACCAAGAACTTCAACTTCACACAGTTCAAAAAGAGCACATATGTTAATATTTGATTGAGATGTACATGACCCGGATCGGTCTTTGTATAGCGTCACATATTGCCCGTATGTTGTCACTGCTACTGTAAAATTTGCAGGGGGATAAGGTTGCTTCTGTATACCATCGTTATTGGCGTACACTGGACTGCTGGATATAAAGTTATCCTTTAAAGTCACATATAGTTTGAAACCAGATAGTCTGAATGTAAGTGGGGTTCCTGTAATTGGAAAGAAAGAAAAATGAACATATATGGAGAGAAAAAAAGAATAAAATAAAAGGCATATATAAAGTGAAACTATCATATCACAGAACCACGACCGATAAACTCGTACTTAGACATTATTTCAGAAATTTGTTTTTAGTTTATAATTTTTATCATCAATTCAAATTGATATCGATCCGGCCTGGCTCAGTCGGTAGCGCGCTCGATTCTGGATCGTGAGTTTGAGTCCCGCCGGCAGCAGGTTGGTTTCTTTTGGATAAGACAGGACAAACTCGAGGTCCCGTGTCAAATTAACTGTCGGCACGTTAAAGAAGCCTCACTGCTCAATGGCCGTAAGTGCCGAGCATAGGCCAAAATTTGAAGCCGGTCACCGGCATTTGTTGACGTTTCTTTTTCAATGAAATATTCTTGAGTGGGATATTACACAGCAACAAAAACAAACAATCAAACTGATACCAGTTGTAAAGTATAATCATTACATATGCCCTAATATGGTAACCGACATGTTTATTTTAGTTATGCATATAATGCCATATTTATTTTAACTAGCTCAACATGATTATTCATACAATGAATATGATTTGATTTTTGTTCGAAGGTAAACTCCACCTACACCATGATAACTCAATGATATGCTTAATGAAATCAAATCTTCAATGTTATCATTTCTGTTGAATAATTTATGCATTTCATTTATCATCAGTTGATTGTGTCTATGTCGCGTAAACATTTTCTTTCAAACGCCTAAACCCGAGTTCGGAAAACCCCAACATACATATGCAGATATATACTTCAAGTACATACACGTGTTTTGATGCGAATTGTATTATATGCATTCAAGCTAAACATTTGATACAGGTACCACATTTAGCAAACACATTTGTTAGGAGTCTGTAAAACCTACTCATAGGGTACAGGTACAGTAAAATTAGCATTTTACAATATAGAGTGCATTGAAATCTTTCCCGTTTATTTCCAATAACTAGATTTTTAAAGGTCTGTATCTTTTGAATTTTTACTAGATTTGTATGTCACTTGAAGCTCCTAACTATTATCAACATGATACCTGTGATTCCCATACTATTACTTAATATACATGTATGTACCACATATGTGTATGCATAAAAAGTAGACCCTCTTGTTGTAATAAAAATAAACATAATTCAACAGTTTCCAAACGGGTAAAATGTCATCATTTTCAAAATGAGTTGACTTTACAAATGTCATTAAATGACACATAATATGAAACGATCACGCCTGCTAATTAAACGAGGTACTGCAATTTTATTGGATAATGTTTCAAGCGCATGGAAGACGCTGAACGTCTCTCAGCTGATTCTGGTTTGAACAGTAAATGCCTCAAATCGCTTCGCTAGTTATGATGATAAACAGCTGACAGAAATTCTAAACAACCTTGGCAGTAAAAACACAGGAACTGTTATAACATAAACAAATCTCAGATATCAAAGTATAAATCAATAGAATGTCCAGGACAATACAAATCCGGTACAAATGGACAAAAACGGACTTCTGGAAACCAACAGATGGGATCAGGTGCCACGGAGGTGTAAGCATCCCCTGTCGACCGGTCACACCCGCCGTGAGTCCACAACAAGTCCAATGAAATACATGATAAGTGAATCCTCGTCACAGTTAGCACAGACGTCACACAGCCAACGAAAAGTCAACTCAACATCTCACCTAGTGAAATCGCAAACAAGACTATTATACCGACCGTAAAATTGGCGGAACGTTGACATTAAACGCGGTTTTCGATATCCCTGTGTCAATACCCATATGTTCTACACGTTCTGGCATATCGGATCATTTGTAAAATATAAACTCCATATGTGGGTGACTGAGGGATATTAGTACTTAAATGTGGAAAATTTACGATGGGAAAGTCGAAATCGTTGTGTTTGTCGTATAGCTACGTTAATAATTCCCCGTCCGTGTCTATATTAAGTAAAATATCTAAATATGAAGCGTGTGTGTTTGATTCTGTTGCATCGTTAATTTCTAGTACGCTGGGATATATCGCATTGGCATTGTCATTATTAATTGACAAAACATCGTCGATATATCTAAATGTCCAATTAAAGGACACCGCTAACTATTTCTTCTTTTGATTCAGCAGTTTCTGGATGAAGTTTGCTGCGTATGGATAAAAGTACAGGTCGGTCAATAAAGGGACACAATTGGTTCCCATAGGGATGCCGACAGTTTGTTGAAAGACCACGTCTCAGAATATTACAAATACATTGTCTATTAGAAATTCCGGCATGCTTTTTATATCAAAATCAGTGTATTTATGTGTAGAATCAGAGTCGTGTTGGACAAAATAAGTATCCTGATAGCCAATCACTAGATATTTAAATTTTTGGGTACCACCATTAGTGAAAAAAATAAATAAACCAGCTGTCTATGATGCTAAAACGTTTTTCTTTTAATGAATTTATGTCGAATAGTTGTGTAAAGAGAAGAGAAATCATAAGTTTTGATACTGTGAATTCGAGAAAAAAAAAACCTGTGCCTTCAATTTTTCTAAAAACTGTTTATAATTTTTAAGTATCCACATCTGATTTACACCGCTTCTGTGATAAGCAACTATACACTTTTGTGGAAGTTTCTCCTTAACGGCTGTCAATCTCTTAATAAGGAGTAAAGAGGAAAGTACATTTGTTGGATCCTGCCATGTATCTTTGCTTATATGGGGTTTTATGAAGTTTAGGTATCCAATATAAATATGGTAACTCAAACTCGGTATCCGTTGTAGGTATATCAAATGAGCGTAATACGGACACGTGATCTTGAAGGATGCTGTGAAGATCCTTGGACAGAATTCGTGCAATAGTGTTACATGTCTATATGGTTTGTTAGTGTGCAGCGACGAATGTTCGTAAGGAAAATTTTACGCTGAATTACGAGTCATGCAGTAAGAAATCAGTCGTCTCAATTAAGTACGGTTTACAGAGAAAAAAAAATACAAATTGATGAAATCAATTCCTTTTGCATTCAATATTCCGAATGAAATGTTTAAAGTCATCTCAGTGCAGGTAAAGAAAGAAGGAAATGAAAAAAAAAAACTGAACTATTTTTGTTCTCCGGTGTACGGATTGTAAATTAATAAACATACTTAGAATACTTTTTTTCCTTTTAAACAGCTATAAATTAAAGTAGTACTGCTAGAATTAATCACACATATACTGTTAAATACAAACCAGAGAGAGACATATGTTTGTAAAACTGTAATAATACAATGGAAATAAGTATCAATAAATTGATCACAGGATAATCGCTGTGTAAAACGAATAAATACAAAACAGATGATAATAATGACCAATCAAAACCTGATATTTTTCAATTTTTTTTTTAATTTTCAAAAGTTGGCAAAAACAGTATTGTAAAAAATGTATCGGTATTTTCTTTTTGATGTTGTTATTATAATGTTTAATGAGTAACAAAAAAGTGAAAACAGTCTTATTATATATGGAATTCATTCATTTTGGGCAATATTGTATCGTTCATTTTTAAAAGTCAGGGTGTTTATTTTTCGGGTGACAGAAAATCCCCAGTTACCAGTATAGAAAAGTTAGTGGTGAAGCTAACAATACCCATGGCAGCGAGCAAAGCTTTTTCATTGTAGACAATCAATTTTGGTATTGAATGTGCACGACGGGAACATACCCTTACATTGATGCTGTAAAACATAAACAAAGTTGCAAATCGTACATATACACTATTAACTGTGCTTGTAATATATGCATTACCATACTTAATAAAAGCAATTGCGAAGGTAGGCATATTATGGGAATTCATGGTCGCAATTTAGAAAACATTATACATTACTACTCCAGGCTTATGGAGTCGGGAATGTGATAGGTTCAAGAAATGAATTATAGACATACCTGCGATTCCTTATATTTTGAAGTGAAAATAAAGAACATCTCACCTTCATTTCTATAAAATATTTTCACGTTTGACATGGCATAAACACTTCCGAGATCAACTCTCCACCACACAGTAGGTTTCCAATGATCTGTACAAGCACATGAATTTCCAGTTAGTATTTGATTCACATTTCCGTCAACAGCTGTCCCAGCTAACCATTTGTCTTTGTGCAGGTTGGAACTCTGTGTAGCCGACTTATTAAATGACAAATTATCTGGAAAAAAATATCGTATTACATGAACAGATACAGATGTTTGTTACAATCGTTGCATTTAACCAACATCTATGAACAAGTTTTCTAATAATATTATATTATTGACACTAATCAACAAACATCGATAGACATCGAATTTAAAGTGGAATTTATGGTAATCGCAGATTGTTATCAGTCATCGTGTGGTTACATTTTTCATTTTAGTGTACAAGTATAATCACAATTCACTGACTTACTATCTGTATGCATTTTCTGCTATAATAGTGTGTAAAGTATTAACGATGTATATCCCAGTACAAATACATTTCATACATATTTTTGTTTTGCTTGCAATCATAAAGCCGCTAAAATTACCTTTTGCTAAAAGTATATACCATTTTAAGTCTCCTGTTGTACTTTTTAGCCATTTCATTCAAATGTATTTTATTTTAACGTATTTTGACGTATAGAATATAATGACGTATACAGTACAAGAGCGCGGGAGTGGTAATTGTATGCCATAAGTAACATACGTGCATATTATACAGACAAAGTAAAACGTAATTCTTACCAAACTTTTACAATCTGGTTTAAGATACGTCTATATGTTTTTCCTTGATATAACAGAGTGTGTACAGTTTTTTACTACGTGAGCGTTTTAGGGCCACCTTATTATTTTTTATTATCATTTCTCGTTTTGCCAACATTAAAATTGGTTTTTCCAACTTTTTTCTTGGAATTTCAAAATGTTGTTCGCGTTTTGCCAACGTTAAAGTTGGCTTTTCCAAACTTTATTCTTGTTTTTTCCAACTTTGTATGAGTTAAATCCTTTAAACAAATACGCATATGTACGCATTACACAAAGAAACAGTGGAGCACTCAGATTATGCCTGCATAATATCCCTTTGTTTTCAAAGTTAATTAGTTTGTAAATGGAATATTTTTGAAAAACAAAGATGCCACAATTTATTTTCTGCAAGCCAAAGATAGCCTTTTCATGGATGTAAAATCATAACAACAGATTCCAGGGGAGAATACCTCCTAACATGTATTTCATATGCATTATATTTGCTGGGATAATAGTATTTGTATAATCAATGTGCCGTATTAGCAGTTGGTATTATAGTGTCATTTCTGGGTGCCGATAAAACCACTAAAAGATGCACAGTAACCGAGGTTTGAGTTAGTATATATTTTTTATTATACGTGTAATAAGTATCTTTAGTTCTGATTAGTTAAAATCGTATCATGTGATCTACAACATTTCTTCGTGTCACCCTGAAACATTTATGTCAACCTCATGGCGATTTATGTCACCCTCACATGCGCAGACATGGATGCGCGTATTGTTCGTTTTTCCTACTAGGCTACTAGGTGATTAAGTGTAACCTCTAGGACATAAAATGTCCTTTTTACAACTCAAAGATGTAAACTGGAATTGAGATAAACAACAGGCGAAAATTAATGATTTGACAACATTGACGAGTATCAAAAGCACTATGTCACTCGTTTTACAATCGGTATGAACTTACGTAGGTCAATTTGTTAGTTGCATTGCATTGCCTCTCGGTATAATAAAACAATTATTGCCTTGGTTTTGGTTTCCATGAATATTTACCCGAGGGTGACATAACTCCTATCGGGTGCACAGATATTACTTTCAACCCAAAGCAAGTGCAGTGATTGTATTATGTTAACCCTTTGAACATCTCTAGATCTGCCACTATGTTATTCTACAATCTTGCTCATAAATGCAAAGAAATTGACAAACATGTCCCTAAAAAGATTAAAATTCAATATTCTTTCTGATAACGTACTGAAAATAAATTAATGTTACTTGACAAAATTTGCAATTCTGTCCAAAAAAAAGTCGTCTCTTGAAGTTATATAGGCTAAGGTTTTTGAGCAACATTTTTGTTCTCATATCGAAAAGAAATTTTAAATGCATCCATTTAATTAAGGGCGATTTTCAATATTTCATTATGTTCCAAATGTTGAATTTATTTTTACCAATGCTACATTTTACCGAATGCATGCACAATTTCTGGTAATACGAGTCACTACCATTGCCTATCAGGGTAGTTTTGTAAATATGTCATCATGTTCCATCAAAGTTGGACATTTCAAGAACAAATGTTAAAGTTGAAAATTCCAAGAGAAAAATTGTCAAAACGGGAAAAAAGTTGAAAATTCAAAGAAAAAGGTGTATTTATTTTTATATTGTAGTATAACAGACATGCTCAAAAGATTAATATGAAATGATACTAACTCAAAGCTCGGTTATTGCATATAAGATTAATTAGCGTGTATTTTTAGTGGTTTTATCAGCATCCAGAAATGAAACTATTCCTTCAACTGCTAATTTGTCACATTGATTATACATCTCAAAAAAGATTATCCTCGCAAACATAATTCATATGAAATATAAATTTGAAAGTATTCTTCCCCCGTAATTCATTTATTATGGTTTTACAAGGCATGGACAGGTAATTCTTAATTTGTAGACACAAACTTGTGGCATCTTTATTCTGCAAAACTATTTCCATTGATATACTAATTATCTCTGAAAACTCAGACAAATTTAGCAAGCAAAAGCTGAATGCTCCATTGGAAATGCCAAATTTAAAGTTGGAAATTCCAAGAAAGATAGTTGCTAAAGCCAATTTAAAGTTGAAAAAACGAGAAAAAAGGTGCAAATTCCAAAAAAAAGTTGGAGAAGCCAACTTTAATATGGCGAAGCCAGAAAAAGTGAACGTTTGGAAAAGCCAAACAAATTGGAAATTCCATTAAAAGAGTTAACATAGCCAACTTTAAGTTGACAAAACGAGGAAAAACTAGGGAATGCCAACAAAAAGGTCGGATAAGTTGGAAAAGTCAAAACAAAAGTTGGAAATTCAAGGAAAATATTGGAAAAGCCAACCTTAAAATTGGCAAAACGTGAAAAAGGTTGGAAATTACAAGAAAAAAAGTTGGAAAAGACAACCTTGAAAAGACAATTTCAAAATTGGAAAACAAGGAAAGAGTTGGAAATTATAAGCAGAACAAGTTGGAAAGGCCAAATTGAAAGTTAGAAAACGAGAAAAATGTTTGGAAATTAAACAACAAAGTTCGAAAAGACAACTTTAAAGTTAGAGAAACCATGAAAAAAGGGTAGAAGATTCAAGAAAAATGTTGGAAAAGCAAACTTTGAAATTGGCAAAGCAATAAAAAAATTGAAAAGAAATTAAACAACAAAGTTCGAAAAGACAACTTTAAAGTTAGAGAAACCATGAAAAATGGGTAGAAGATTCAAGAAAAATGTTAGAAAAGATAACTTTGAAGTTGGCAAAGCGAGAAGAAAGAAAGGTTGGAAAGGCCAAGAAAAAAAAATGGAAATTCGAATAAAAAAAAAAATGAAAAAGACGACTGTAGTTGGCAAAAAGAGGGAAAACTTCGAAATTCCAAGAATAAAGTCGAAAAAGCAAACTTTAAAGTTGGAAAAGCCACATTTAAAGTTAGCAAAACGAGAAAAAAAGTTGGAAGTTCCAAGAAAAGTTGGAAAAGACAACTTTAAGTTTGGAGAAGGCAACTTTGAAGTTGGAAAAGCCAAGAAAAAAATTAGAAATTCCTGGTAAAAGTTTACAATGTCAACTTTTATATTTGCAAAACGAGATAAAAGTTGAAAATTCGAAAAAAGAAAAACAGGTGGAACAAACCAAATTTAAAGTTCGCAAAACGACAAAAAAGTTTAAATTCCAAGAACAAAGTTGAATATTTACACACCTCCTGATTATAAATTGAAATCTAGCTTTTACCATATAACAACTGGTGAACTGGTGACGGAATATATATATATTATAACCCTGGACCAAAACTTCAATAACACAGAGTGTATTTGTATTACAAATTGTTCAATAGGTCAAAACTGATTGACTTATTGTTTACAAAGATATTTGAGAAAGTAGGTATTACCTGAGGATCATGTCGACAAAAAATCAAGGTCATGGGGTCAAAGGTCACGGTCACAGGCACCTAATTAAATGGGAAATATAAGTATTTTGTGTACTTTTTGAAATTTTTCACTACTTCTAGAGAGCCATTGGACCAATTAAACCAAACATGAAAGAAATTATAACAATGTAAAATTTCATAAAGTTAGCGGATGAAAACGGGCTTGGACGAAGCATGACAACCATGGCTAGATATAGAAAGAATGAGTCAGCAGATATTTTTTTTTAATTTAATGTATTTCCAAAATTATTAAGCTAGAGAAGAAACCTTACCTTAAGATGAGCGGCTTGCAAAAATCTACAAATATTTCATTTTGGTTGAGATTGTCTGTTCGACCCTTATGGTAGTTATTTCCCCTTTTAAGTGGATGTTTTATGTTTTGGATGTTTTTTTACATTATCTTGAAAATTGTAATAAAACATGTAAAAGTTAAAGAAGCAAAAATGTTGAGCATGCAAAAATCTACAAAGAAAGTCAATAGGCCGAAATTGTCAGGTCACCCCCTTAAAGGAGTTATGTCCCTATTAAGTAGATTTTTCATTCTTTTGTCGAAATTGTCTGGTTGCCCCTTATGGGACTTATTTCACAATTAAGTTGATTTTTCATGTCTTTCAGTTTTGTTCTATTATCTTAAAAAGTATAGTAGGTAGAGTAAAAGTGAAAGAAGCAAAAATGTTCAGCACGCAAAGATCTAAAACAATGTCAACAGAGCCAAGATTGTCAGGTTGCCCCTTATAGGAGTTTTCTCCCCTTCTAAGTGGATTTTTCATGTTTTTGGTAGTTTTGTCTTAATATCTTGAAAAATATAACAGAAAGAGAGAAGGAGAAATAAGCAAAAATGCTCAGCACGTGACAATAAAACTATTGTTTTTTTACAAAGAATGGTTTAAAAAAGAAACTTTTCGTATTCATGATATTTTTAACGATTATAATAATAAATGCTTATATAATCTTGAGGAATTCAAAGAAAGATATAATATTAACACTAATGTTTTGCAATTCCTATGTATTACCCGGGTCATTCAGAAATACATTACAGAAAGTACTAGACCTCGTGAGTCTCTATCCTATCCATGCTTACCTTTTAACTTGAAAATAGTTCTGAAGTGTACAAAGGGAGCAAAACTTTATTACAATTTGCTGTTGAAAAGCAACAGCACGTGTATCTCTACTGGTCGAAAAATGGGAGGAAATATTTGACTTTAATGATCAAACATGGGGTAAAATTTACAAACCTCCCTTTCAGTAACATGCATAGAAACACAATGTAACGTTAATGGGTCTGTTTGTATTTACGTGTATATATATATATATATATGTACGTGTATATATATATATATATATATATATATATATATATATATATATATATATATATATATATATATAATATATATATTATATTATATATATATATATATATATATATATATATTATATATATATATATATATATATATATATATATATATATATATATATATATATATATATATATATTATGTGTGTGTGTGTGTGTGGTGTGTTAGTGTTTAAGATTTGTAGACAATTTGCTATAGAATATTTGTGTGAAGTTTCCAGGCCATTGAATCAACAGTCAAGGTCACAGGTATATTTGAAAATTTAGTTAAAATTTCAACTCAAAATAGCTCGAAAACTTTGAAACTTTAATATATACATGATAGTTTTGTCGATTTGTAGGGAATTGGCTGACAAATATTTTTGTGAAGTTTCGATGCCATCGGATTAAACGTCAAGGTCATAGCTCAATTTAAAAATTCAGTTGAAATTTCAACTCAGAATAGCTAATAAAACTACAAGACTTTATATATATGTTAGTACTGACGATTTGAGGGTAATTTGCTCAGAAATATTTGTGTGAAGTTTCAAGGTCATGGGATCAAAGGTCAAGGTCACAGCTGAATTTGAAAATTCAGTTGAAATTTAAATCTGAAATAGCTCAAAACTTTCCATCCCCGTAAATTTAGATGGCGACACATAATTATAGTCAATAAAGCAAAGACTATTTGTGTAAAATTTCAAGGTCGTCGAGTCAAAGGTCAAGGTGTCAACTCAAATTGAAAATTTCAACTCAAAATATCTCAAAAACGATGGTACTTTTATAGCTATGTTAGAGTTGAGGGTTTGTAGGGAATGTGTTGTAAAATATTTGTGTGAAGTTATAAGGTCTTCTGATCAAAGGTCAAGGTGAAAGATCAGTTTAAAGATTCACTTAAAATTTCAACTCTAAATAACCCGAGAACTATGGACCTTTTATATAGGTGTTAGTGTTGAAGATTTGTAGGAAATTTGCCAAGAAATATTTTTGTGAAGTTTCAAGGTCATTCATGATAGGTCAAAGTCACAGCTCAGTTTGAAAAATCAGCTAAAATTGCTAAAAAATATGGAACTTTTATATATGTTTTAGTGTAAGGATTTGTAGGGAATTTGCCGAAAAATATTTGTGTGAAGTTTCAAGGTCATCCTATCAAAGATCAAGGTCACAACTCATTTAATTTTCAATTCCTTTTAAAATATATGTTTGAGAACTTGAAAACTTCCAAAATTCATTGAACAATTCCTTTCTTATCTCATTTCTTTTTCAAGTTCTTTTCAAACATTTGGTCCCGTACCAGATCGGATGACCCCGTTGTTGCTTCAGCAACAACCTCGCCTCTAGTTATTATTATTATTATTATTATTATTATTATTATTATTATTATTATTATTATTATTATTATTATTATTATTATTATTATTATTATATATATATATATATATAAACTAGCGGAAAAAGAAACTGCGGAAAAACAGAGTAGTTTAGTATTTTCAGTCATAGATTCATATACAACATATGTTGCATTATGTATATCATTTGTTTATATAATGCATTGTTTTTCAATTCAAACATCAAATCACGTATCATGTCCATTATGGTTTATACGAACAGTCTCCGAAAGTAATTGAGGTGCAAAAACGTTTCACAAGTTAAATATAGTGAATTACCACCATTTGCACCGATGCATTATTCACACATACAACGCATTGAACGAATCAGGTTATTCAGAAATATCTGGGACATTTTCCGACATATGCGCAAGAAAGAACGAAACAAAGCATCCACCGTAGCAGGGATGTGATTTATGAGGTAGACGTCGTTCCCTTTCATCAAAAACATGCTCTATAGGCGATAAATCTGGTAGATAGTCACTAACAACGCGTCCGGTGTGCGGTCGTGCGTTGTTCCGCCGTAGATTGACGTTACGCTGGTTGTTCTAAATGAATGGAGTGACGTGCTGACGTAAAATCTCGTCACGGTAGCACACGCCGTTATAATTGAGCTCCACTATCACCAAAATAATAATTTCATGTGTTGTAATTCCACCCAAGAAAAATAACGCTCCCTCCATCGAATTGGCGGCATTGAACAACGCAGGCGTCAATGTATTGTTCTTCGGCACGACGGTAAGCCCGAGCACGACTGTCAATTCGTCCATAAACATTTTCACCCAATCTCTATTATTGTAACGACGATGCCTCCGACACCACGCTAACAACGCAATACGGTGATGCGAAAAGAGAACAGGATATATAGCAGAACGTCGAAGACGGATGTAATCTCTGGCAATCTGTTCCTTACTGTACAAGGACTTATCCGTCGATGCCCAGGGATGCTTCTAGCGGTCAAAGAAGCCGATTGGAATATATTACTCAAATGTGACGTCTGTATATACATATCTTGCCGATGTGACACCACACGCGGGATTCCTGATCGTTGGCGGTCCCGAGCGTTGCCAGTTTGCTGATGTCGTCTCATAAAGAATTTACAGGGTTGATATAAAGTCTAAACTGCCTTGCCACATTGCTTTGAGTCATTCCATCCTCCAGCATTCCGATAGCACGCAGATGATTATTTTAAATCATGCGAGGCATCTCTCAATCAAAATTTTATTCCAAAAACCAATGTATTTCAATACATTGAACACAGCCAATGAATGCAATAAATTCTAATCGATCACTAACCACGTGTCGCTTAGGCTCGGAACTCCAGAAAAGCGTGTTGCCAACAAGGCGAATCGAATGCGATATTTAACGAATTGAGTACTCAATATATATATATATATATATATATATATATATATATATATATATATATATATATATATATATATATATATATATATATATATATATTTATATATATAATATATATAATATATATATATATATATATATATAACTAACAACATCTAAAGGTGTCGCAGTAGTGTGTAGATAGTTGTCATTTAACGAATTATATAAAGCACTTAAATGATGAACAACACGGACAAAATGTCAAATTTTCGAGTCAATCTGTCTTTTCTTCAAGACTACAGTATTACAATAATATTAATGTCGTTGGTAGTTTAGGTTTATACTAATACTCTTGTCTGTTACCGATTTTGATTACCATATAACGTGTGGCTTTCCATCTGTATTCCGATTGTGTGCGTGTGTGTGTGTGTGTGTGTGTGTGTGTGTGTGTGTGTGTGTGTGTGTGTGTGTGTGTGTGTGTGTGTGTGTGTGTGTGTGTGTGTGTGTGTGTGTGTGTGTGTGTGTGTGTGTGTGTCTGTGATTTATTTATGTTACTGTAATATTTAGGTTTATTTTATGTTGATACTTTAATTCAAATGCGCAAATAAATATCTGCCGGTGCCCCTAAATGTGATTAAATCTTGTAGTATAGGTATAAGGTGTAGCACTTCCTCCTTGTGAAGTTCATAATCAAAGGTCATTTGAAAACATTCATGTAGATGTGGAAGTGCAAATACAATTACAAATAACCACGAACGGCTTCATATTACAATGATTTAGTAACACATACATGTATTATTATCTAACAAAAGATAATGATAAGAATACTGTCAGCACTGTAAGAAAATCGAAAGAACTTCAGACGTTTGTAACGCATGTACCGATTGTTTTTTCAAGGAGCAAGTTAATCATCTGTATATATATTTTTTTAAAAGTGTTAATAATTTTATTTGGCACAGGGTTATCCAAAAAAGTGTTTGATGTCAACATTCCGCATGCAGTCGGTATATATTGCAACCACTATATTTTCTGAAAGGTCAGAAAAGAATAAAGACAAAATCATTCATGCATGAGAGGCGAGAATTTGTGGTTTACTGTTTTACCTTGAGTGATTGTGTGATAGCAAGATATTTAACTTAAAGCATTTAAATCACATACCGAAAATATATATGTTATTGAATTTAAATGTCAATACTGTCAAGTTACTAAACAAGTGAATGGGATATGCGTGTATCTGAACCAAATATTCACAGTGCACATGTACTGAATTTACAGGGTCCATACAAGTGTATTTTGTTTATTTATAGTGTTACTTAGTATAACTATATCTTGAATTCAATTTTAAGGCTTTCTATTAAGAGAAAGCATGAATCATTATGCAAGCACATTGGAATTACAGTGTCATTACAAGGGTATTGAAATTGCTTTCTTCTGATATTGTTAATAAGGAAAAACATACCATGAACTCAATTTATAATGCTTTCTATTAACTAAGCTATAACTTTGATATATAGTTTTAATCATATTATGCTGTAAAACATCTGACGATATCTATCTGCGACATATAGTTGAATATCATTGTAGTCATAACGCTTCATGTTTATCGGGCGAAATATGTATGTTTATATGCATGTGTAAATATGTATGTCTGCACTCTTCATTGCCAATGGAATAGTTTTATTATGATTACAATTCTGATCAGCGCTGGTTCGAGCCCTGCTGGAAGGTAAGCTGATTTTTGTGAGAAAGTGTGTTAGTTTACACACGGAAAGCCGGTGGTCTCTTTCCGGAAATAATTTAACAGGGGTCTCTCCTCCACCATTAAAACTGACCACCACCATATACCTGAAGAATAATCAAGTGCGGCGTAAAACACTACAAAAATCAGCAATTCAAAATAGGATTACTGAAACACGGCAATAAAAATATCGATAATAAAAAACCATTATGTAAACTTTTAACTTACCTAAAGAGGTGGATAATATAATGTGACTCCAAAAAACAACAAACCGAACTACCTCCATCGTGTATGAATTGTAAAACAAACATAATCAGTTTTAATTCAGGAAGTTTAAAACGCACACCTGATATACGATCAAGACATTTAAATACAAAAATGTAAGTTAAGACATATACACGCGGATTGTATGTCAATATACTGGAAATTAGGCTGACCAGAAGTGGAATACGTCATGGACCAAAACGTGATTATTTAACCATTCCGGTTGTAGATAGATAGATAGATAGATAGATAGATAGATAGATAGATAGATAGATAGATAGATAGATAATAGATAGATAGATAGATAGATAGATAGATAGATAGATAGATAGATAGATAGATAGATAGATAGATAGATAGATAGATAGATAGATAGATAGATAGATAGATAGATAGATAGATAGATAGATAGATAGATAGATAGATAGATAGATAGATAGATAGATAGATAGATAGATAGATAGATAGATAGATAGATAGATAGATAGATAGATAGATAGATAGATAGATAGATAGATAGATAGATAGATAGATAGATAGATAGATAGATAGATAGATAGATAGATAGATAGATAGATAGATAGATAGATAGATAGATAGATAGATAGATAGATAGATAGATAGATAGATAGATAGATAGATAGATAGAGATAGATAGATAGATAGATAGATAGATAGATAGATAGATAGATAGATAGATAGATAGATAGATAGATAGATAGATAGATAGATAGATAGATAGATAGATAGATAGATAGATAGATAGATAGATAGATAGATAGATAGATAGATAGATAGATAGATAGATAGATAGATAGATAGATAGATAGATAGATAGATAGATAGATAGATAGATAGATAGATAGATAGATAGATAGATAGATAGATAGATAGATAGATAGATAGATAGATAGATAGATAGATAGATAGATAGATAGATAGGTAGATAGATAGATAGATAGATAGATAGATAGATAGATAGATAGATAGATAGATAGATAGATAGATAGATAGATAGATAGATAGATAGATAGATAAATAGATAGATAAATAGATAGATAGATAGATAGATAGATAGATAGATAGATAGATAGATAGATAGATAGATAAATAGATAGATAGATAGATAGATAGACGGACACACAGACAAATAGTTAATAGAGATATCATTCATTAAAATGATTATTTTTGAAGATGTTATATAGAAAAAAAATGTTATTTAATATGAATGTTATTTTGATTTGTTCTACTTCTACTACATGTTCTTGTGTAGTACCAAATGGGAGCTATACACTGGCATAAAAAATATTACATTCCTATATATCTTGTGAGAATAAGGTCAAATCATATGCCAGTAGTAAGGTTGAGTTAATAGACTGCAATTGAAAAAATATATAGGAATATAAGAATAATTTTGTCTGAGTATAGATGTTTTGTGTATCAATCAGATTGATAAATAGGACGGAACTACAACAAAACAAAAATGCCCCCTTTAAGCTGTATAGTACTGTACATCATCATGCATTTTTATTTTTCGATGCATAGTAACATACCACCTTTTCAGAAGTTACAATTTGTTTGAAATGATGTCAGCTTGAGTAATTGTTCATCAAACAAACATAAAATAGGGATATTTTAAATGAGATCACAGTATGTTTAAGTTATTGATTATATTTACATCTGAGAAAGACTGTCATTCAAAATTTCCGTGTGACTGTGTTCGTTCATGGATATGTAAATGTTTACAATATAATAAAGAGATGTTTAAGATCATTGATATCCGTGGACATGTTTACATATTTGTTTTTAGTATGATAAGAAGACAAATTCTCGGATCACATATTTTCTATTACCAAATTTTTCGGAGGAAACTGCCAAAGTAGTCCAGAGCTAGTAAATGGCTTCTAATACTAGGATCCAATGTTGCAGGTTTAACGTCTTATATAAATTTAAATCATCGATAATGTGTGACTTACACTCATGCTATATTTTTTTGGATTATTATATTTTGAAATAAGTGAATTCAGCCAATAATAATAAACAATTCTGAAATTCCGGATTGAGGAGGATTTATTTCTTTACAAAAATCCGGTGAAAACAGATATCAATAAAAGAGGGTACACTTTCTATTTAGAAAACCTTCCAAAGGGTGATGTTTTCTATACAGTATTCCTTCAGGGGATACATACAAATTTGTGGGGAAGATTCTTTATTCAGATGGTTTTGATATGACACCAATTTGCTAAAGTCAATCATTTGTTGTCACCTGGAGTTCCTATAGACTCCATTATTATGAACACTATATTTTTGGAAGAAAAGACATTCAGAAATTAGTGAATCTTCAGAATGTTTAATGAAACAATAAGAATGGAATACACATCTAAGTATTGCATTCAGCTGGATTTAAGCCGTGTTGACTTCTAAAGACTCATTTTGTACAGAAAAAGAAATTCAGATAGACTAGTTGTAGACATAGACACATTTATTTTGGTTCATTCAAATTCCAACAGTCAGCAGATTTGAACATCATTTAATGTTTGCATGCCACGTGTATTTAGAAAATGTACCTTGTATATATTATGTTAAATTCTAACTATTTATGTATGGGTCCATTACGACCCCGAGTGGCAAACAAAGGTGTTTTTATGTAAAACTAAGATTGATCACAAACTGTTGTTACTTACTATGCACAAAAATGGTTATTGTTTAAATATACTACAACATAGCCATATTGCGATGGAACTGGGATGTTAATTGTTTTTGAGAAACTAACCAAATAACAACACTACGGTTGATTACGACCCCAGCAATAAGATAATATCTTATATGTGAATATTATACTATAAAAATGGCGGTGTTTTTTCTGGGATCAACTTCGCCATTTTCTCCTGTATTTTCACTCAACGGTTAGTAATAACATTTATAAACGTTGTTTTAAAGTCTAGCCGACATCAGAGCATCCATTGAAGCTAAAAGCTCTAAAATGTTCACAAAAGAAATTGATGTCAATATGACAACGAAGGGAATATTCAATAACCAGGTACCTCTAAGGTAGATTACTAAAGTTACGGTATTTAATCCTTCGCCATAAAAATACAAGCCGTTTTCAAAATCAGTATAAGTGGGTTACTAATCGCCACGGGTGATACACAGAATTCTTGAATTGTTTTATCGATATCAAAATATTATAAATGTTAAGTATAATTCAATTTTTCATATTTCAATAAGACCGACTGAAATTGGTTCACACTTCTTATATTTCAGACCTTTCGCTACATGCCTGACATTGTCTCATCATCCATAGCACGCTGACACTCACAGCACCCCGAGGACGTCAGGTTATAGCACCAATAGATTCTACAAATATAATGTTTTATGGCAATATAGTGTGTCTTTTACGCAGTGTGCACTATGTATTTATTTCTCATTTTGAACACTCCGATATACTAAAACAAATAATAAATATATACTGTAATACAATACGGAATGTTTACACTTCACTGCATTCATAGCCAAATACACTACACATTGAACAATTGTTAATTGAATATCAAAGTTGAATAAAACTATGATATACAAATTGTAAAACTTGATAAAGGTAATTATATAACAGTCCAACATACACTACGTTTACACCTTTACATATCTTAATTTATTTCAACAATATACTCACAATGTTTAGAATACTTTATGAACGTCGATCCATATAAAATGTGAGTAATAACTATAATTACATAAACATTAGAGATTGGTTATTGTGGAAAGTTCAAGCAAGGGTAATATATATATATATATCATTTACTGTAAACAATAATATGACTTGCAAGTCCGAAAATCTATGGAAAACTACATCGGACAAACGAGAAATAGACTTTCGGAAAGGGTTAGGATTCACAAACAACAAATCCGAGACCCAAATACACGTCAAATTCCGTTAAGCGAACATATTGAACGATGCGAAAACAGTCAATTTAAAATTATCCCTTTTTACAAATGTAAAACAGATGACTTAAATTACAGAGAAAATATGGAAAAACATTTCATAAATGTGTTTGATCCGAAACTAAATAGATAAGTACAAACATTTTTTTTTATTTCCGGAATAACCGGAAATGCCCGAACTCACAACAATACCATGATGTAACGTCATGGTAACACTTAGTAACGTCTTGACAAATCCCGAGAAGGATGAAAGCGCTAGACTCTATGTTTATGTTTATTTTGATGTTAATTCATTTAGAAATATAATTTACTGTGCATAACGGAGTACTAACTTTTTACTTATATATATATATATATATATTATATATATATATATATATATATATATATATATATATATATATATATATATATATATATATATATATATATATATATATATATATATATATATATATATATATATATATAATGCAGACTTACCCAGAAGTGAATGTTACAGTGCAGTCCCTGGCTGTGTACTATAAACATTCTACATCAAAATTACAAATGCAAATACATAAAACTATCTATACATGTTCATGACATTGTGTCCGTACTCTCTGAAAGCTATTTCTTGTCTGTGTATACACTGGTAGATAGTAAAGCTTAGGTTTCCGCTAAAGTCAAATATCAGTACACGATTGAATGACTAACACCAAGTAATTATTACTTAAGCATGAGGAAACAACTTGAAAGTTTGCATACTTTTAAAAGTTGTACATACTTACAACCTGCTTTGTGTTTGACAGGCAGGTACTGGATAGAAGTAGTATTTGCTACGATATTCTTTGCAAAGACAAATTAAAGTCTTCAAAAAGTTTTATAAAACTCAGCTTTATAAAACCAACTTGTCTGTATATAATACGCATCTGCTGTTACTCAGGTATTCTATGAAGGGTAAGCGGACCATTTTTAATGATATATTTTGATTTTACGTTCGTGTTGCACTGCTGATGATCGGGCCATTTTAGAAGCATAATATGCTACAATTTCGCTTTCATCAAGCCATCGATTAAGAATTTATTTTCTCTTTAGTTGTAGAATATACCTATGCCAATACCTATACCTATACCACTTTAACAAATACTCAATGAATGTATACTTTGTATGCAAC
>BROG01001604.1:20000-39320 GCA_030159075.1 Atrina japonica | reverse complement strand
TACGTGCACTAACACTACGTAAATCTAAATTACTTAAAATCTATAAACTTAGAAGTCCCAAGTAAGGCCAAGCCAAGTTAATGTTTCAGTTGGAATAAAATTTACTTTTTATTTACTAAAACCCTGCGTCAGCCAAAGACTGGTAAAAAAATTATAATCAGAAAGAGTATTTTGGAATGCATCATTAACACACAAGCCGTTGTCGAGATATAATACAATATTAACCCCGTCAGAACTCCAGAACTTTACTAAAGGTCTAAGATATTTGGTATATACGTAAAGACTTGATGTCAGAATTTTCGATACACTCGCTTCTTGAATTAGGCGTGTAGAGACAGAATTTTTCTCTGGACGTTCGGAATCCCTCATAATGACGAAAATAAGAAAGCAAACAAACAGTTATCTAATCGAACACTCTCACCTACAAAATCTACACCGGCATTACTTATTAGACGCTTCTTTATTACAAAATTGATAAATATATGTACCCTATGAACACGAACTCAATTACACTCGGTTGATTTGATTTGATTTTATTTGATTTTTGTTTTACGCCACATTCAACAATTTTTCAGTCATATGATGGCGTCCAGTTTTTATTGGTGGAGGAGAAACCCCGGTTATCCGTGTAAAGACCACCGACCTTCCGCAAGAAAACTGGCAAACTTTCCCACTTATTTCGAATTACACTCGGATCTCATAGTTCACGATTGGTCTCTGATCGGGTACGAATCGCAAAGCAATGGATGGTATCGGCCGTTTTAGCATCTTATCCACTGTTTCGGGGACTAATGTTCATAAGATTGTCAGAAGATTTCAGAAAATATTGTTCATTAGCTTGATTTAATGACATAAATTCAAAAATATATATTAAATAAAATAAAATTTTGTCCACTCGCCCCTTCGAAAATCTCTCGAATCTGGAAAAAAAGCTTTGAGGAAAAAAATAGATAAAACTTATTAAATCGCTCGCTCCATATTTTTTCTCCAAAATCCGAAGAACAGTTAATTAATTTGACGTGGCCTAAGCGACTACTTTTTTAATTGAAATCTGGAGCAGTTAAGTTAAAAATAGGTGGTTAAATAACAGGTGTGTTTGATATTTAACGCCACTGAATGGAAGTATTAAACACTTCTTTCATCTTTTCATTTTACAGCAAAGTTCCCGGTCAGGTAAACAAAATTATTCCACCGTCAGATATCATTACTCGGGTAATAGGCAGTGAATTGCACATTGTAAAATTCGCATAATCTGGAGGGATGGAGGGAGCCCTCTCTTGATTTGGACATGTTTAAATTTTAGGTAACAAAGTAGAACATTAAAATTAGATTGGCAACAGTTGTCATTCCTGCTTGTCACCATACAGAAGAGAGTATCCAGTGAGGAATAAATCGCTTTTCCCGTACAGTTTGTCATAATCAGCGATATATAAAGCTCTCGGCAGTCAGTATATATAAGCTTTATAATTGAAAAGTGAGTAGTGTCATCCGTATGGGAATCAAAATGTTATTCCGCTCGTCAACTTATGTAAATCGGACAGCACGCGCGAAAGAATATTGGTTCAAAGTTGTTTTATATATATATATATAGATAGATAGATAGATAGATATTGTATCTATAGATGGTGTTTCCAGTCTTTTCTATTGATATGCACGTATTTTATAAACTCCTTGTCTTTGAGATATATGTATACATGTGCTACCCACATAAAATCATTCACGGTATTTAAATGGGCATTAGCCGTGTCTACAAAAAAAAACCCAAAACAACAACAAAAAACAATTCGATTTTTACTACATGTATTTGTACAATAACAAATAAGAACTTGTGAAAACAAAGGTCAGGTCGGATTCAGTGTGATATTCATATACAAATAGTAAGGTTGAGTTAATCAATTGGATTTGAGAAAGTGCCAAACCTTGGTTTCTTAAGGAAATGCCTTAAATATATAGAAATTTAAGAATTTTTAGGACTGTGTTTATTTATTTATTTATTTATTTATTTATTTTTTGTTATTGTAAATCGATATAAATAGTAAAGAGGAAAATAAAAACATTTTGAAAAAAAAAAACACGGCTAACGTTCCTTTTTAAAAATCTAGCCGAAATTGTTGTGGTTTTTTTCTTCTTAGTTTAAACATATTTTATTGTCAAATTAAATGAGACAATAAAATTTGAAGACAAGTTATCTCAACTTAGGAAACACCCTCTCCCTAATAACAAATAATATCTACAATAGTCAAAAGGCACACACGACAAATTGAACACACACACCTACACACAAACACACCTACACACACATCTACACACACACTTACACACACCTACACACACATCTACACTCGCACACCTATACACACACTTCAACTAAAATTATAGTGAACTGAAAACATAAACATGTACAAATTAATATAATGAATTGTTTCTTTCCGTCTCTAACGCGCACTTACTCATTTTCACTCTCATTTTATTCTTATTGTAAGAACTTGCAACTGAACTGCACACGATACCGGGAATCGAAAACAGGACATTCTGACTGCGAGACGAACGCTCTGCTACTGTACAACCGTAAAAGGTTGTAAAAATTATTGACGGAAATAAGAAGAAAATTCAAGAACACGGCCTAATCCTTAAACATGTGTCTATTACTTGCCGACATGGGAACTCGGCATTAAAACGACATGTACATCGGTTGTATTAACAAAATAATTTTATGTTTAAGCTCTTCCTTTAAAAGTATAAACACACAACACGTGTTATCAAACTTACCTATAATGCGATTGGAGTTGTTGTTGTTGTTGTTCTTTTATTTTCTCGTATGTAGATCTACATATCAAACTACTATTCGGTTGTATTTTATGCTCCACTCACCCCATCTCGATCTTCAGTACAACACTTCACGTTGGCAACACAACAAGGTCATTTGTCGGATGGTACCTGTGTTTAAACGTGTACCTACCCGGTTATTATATACTAGTAGATAAATATTGATCATGGTGTATAACCTAGCTTTCTACCCATGTTCCTCTACACGTGTTTAGTAATCCTTCATTTCATCTCTTTGCACTGATTAAAAGTTTTATTACCAGTGTAGACATCTCATCTGTGACCCAGTTTAAACATTTAATTTCTTTAAGACACAGGTGACATGTCTTTACTCTGTGTTGTAGCTTATATAACGTAGAAACTGATGTGGTGATTAAGTTAGGTATTTAATTATAATTCTAGGCGTATTATAGTTTGCATTTTTTTAACATTTTTTTTTTAACTTTTTCACCCCTAAAAACACATTTAAACTGGTCTGACTTATTGATTTACTGGGGAGTCCATTGTTTTTCAGGGGTTGGTGAGTTAATATGCTTTTTTTTCGCCGAGATCCAGGGGCCTCTGTGGTCAAAAAGGTTCGAGCATCGCACTTTGAACCGTGGAGTAGCTCACTTCTGGTAAGCGCAGTTTCGAGCGTTGCTGCAACCTCAGCTGATTTTTGTAAAAAAAAAAGTTTGCCAGGAAGTTGCTTACTCTTCCAGAGTGCAAATGCTTCCTGATTATCGCCACAACCATCAACAAATTGTTTTCACCATATAACCGAAAAATTGAGATCTATTATAATTATACTCTCTGTATTAACTTAAAAATGGTATCCATAGCATGGCTTTAAGAAGGGCGTCCAGAAAGAAAGAAAAAAAAAACAGGCGGGGTTTACGACTTCAGATATTGTCTATTTAATGTTTTACTCAACACATTTTCACCTAAACATTATCGTTACGGATATTTACCGGTAGAGGAAAGAACCCGTATACAATGTGCCCGAGTGGTGACCGCAAGTCGCAAGTCGCAAACTTTCTCACAAAATCGGTACAGGTTCTAGTGATACTTGAATACGCGCTCACTAGAGGTCACTCGGCCACTGAGGCCATATAACTCTACTCCTGACCTCATCGTAAAATCGCAATTTTATTGCCCCCCTCCCCTTCCCCTGTCACACATTGACGATTTAACCAGCGTATGCTCGACGTATGAAAACTTTGGTTAATACGTTGGCATAGTACGTCGGGTAAGATTTAAGTACGTTTTGTATGAGTCAACATCACGCTAGTATACGGTGCCATAAGTCGAAGTACGCCAAGACCGACAAAGATGTTTTGCATGCACATACTTTTCGACGTATGCTAGCGTATGAGCCATAGGCTCTGCATACTCTGGAGTAAGGTGTAGGTAGGTTTTAGGTACGTTATATGACCGTTAACACACTTTCCTATTCATTACTTGTAAATGGCCATCGTATCCTAAATTGCAAAGTCATTTCAACGTATTGCCAACGTTTTATAAATATTTGATCATTTTTTTTCATACGTCCGCATAAGTTCAACAAAGCGTTAATGTGTGTTCTTATTAGGTAGTTATCAAGAGACTGAAAACTTCTTTGAAATATGACGTGGCATATATATAAATATATATATATATATAAACCAAATACATCTTTTATTGTTTATTTTATTTTATTCATTTTTGCTGAAAAGTACGGTGGCTGATTTAGTACGGTGGCTGATTAAGGACACATAAAATATCTTATTTTATCTCGTTATCACGAGATATCGAGATATTAAAGTCGTTATAACGAGAAAATTATGTCGTTATAACGAGAAAATATCTCGTTATAACGAGATAATTTAGTCGTTATAACGAGATAATTTAGTCGTTATAACGAGAAAACTATCTCGTTATAACGACATAATTTTCTCGTTATAACGAGATAGTTTTCTCGTTATAACGACTAAATTATCTCGTTATAACGAGATAATTTTTTATATGCATGTATATTGTAATGTAGTACTCCTGTTAAGAATTCAGGAGATACAATCAAATATGTTGTAAATGCCACAAACCATTAATGAATATTTATCGACTTGTAAAGTGAATTAAGGAGCCGACCTGGATCAGTCGGTAGCAAGCTCGACTCTTGATCGTGAGGTTGTGAGTTCGAGTCCATCTGGTGGAAGATTGGTTTCCTGTATTTTGGATAAGACAGTAAAAACCGAGGTCCCGTGTCACAGTAAATGTAAGCATGTCAAACAACCCTCACTGCTCAATGGCCGTAAGTGCCCAGCATAGGCCTAAATTTGAAGCCCTTCACCTGCATTTGACGTCTTTATATGAGTGAAAGATTCTTTAGTGGGAAGTTAAACGATAAACAAACATAAAGTGAATTTACTCCATCTGAGCATATTATTTTTTTTTTTTTTTGTTATTTTTAATTTTCAATTTCAAAGTTAAGTTGTCAGTCACGGTTTGTAACCAGGTAATTTTATTTACCTGTTTTTTACTGTCAATGTGTAATAATGGAATGTTTTATAGTGTGAGAGCTTTTAAGTGCAGGATACAATAAATTTAACCTTTGCGTAAACCCAAAGACTGTTAACGCAAACAAATGCCATATCAACAGAAATCGATGTTGGTATATGAAATTTAAAGGTCAACGGACTCAAAAACATTTTTTTTCCGTATATACTTTTATATGACCCACATAACCAATAATTTAAAAAAAAAACACAATGTCAAAATTCACTCAGGCATCGAGATATTTACCTTTTAATGACAAAAAAATACCCTTACCCCGATTGACCGCCTTCGATAACGATCGGCAAATCTCGGAGCGCTTGGAGTGTGACGTAAGTGTGGTGGTGTCCGCTTTCCTTCAGTGTCAAAATATTAATACTGACTTAAGTATGTGAAGGGTGTAATTGTTTACAGCGTAGCCTTTAGATGTAAGAAAAATTACCAAAAACAGAGGTGTTTATTCTTTCCTAAAATATTCAATTTTATTATGTTTGATAAGTGACAAAAGATAAACACATTATTATATTGTCCTCAAAACACTTTAGGCACAAGAGAATTTCATAAGTCGCCGTTTGCCATGATTTATACTTATCATGATATATTTCCTGATTGAAGTGGGACCTTTTAAGGGTCGTCTCCAACCTGATAAGGTAACTCAGTTCCACAGTTAATCACCTTCAATCACCATATCAATTATATTAGATTTAGTACGTATATGCTGTGTCTGTTCCGTCAGGTGAGAAAATACAGCACTCGTGTATGTCCATTTCATCTACTGTTTTGGTGTTTTGACAATTAGTTCAGCAGCAATATGTAAAACTAAAATGTTAGGGTTATTATATCTTATCCCCTTGATATCAGTTTAAATATAATGATAGTTATGAATAAAATGTATAATTTCAAAATAATATAATTATTTTATGCGATCTATTTTATCTTCTGTGAACACAGAAGGTTAGTTTTACTTGTATCAAGACCCATGGTTGGATGTACAATTTAAAATTAAAAATTAAATTTAAGATCAAATAATAATTTATTGTCAAGTTCAGAAATAAAACTGAAATGAAATACGTTAATTCGCAAAAAAAAAGTTTCAGACAGACAAAGATTTGAAAATTGGGATGTAAATGGCACATTTCGCCAGTATAATTTTGTTACCTTTTTCCACTTGATATGCGTAAATATTGATATTTTTTAATAAAATGTATAATTTCAAAATATAATCGTTTTGTGCAGTTTTTTTATCTTCTGTGAACAAAGGGTACAATTCGCCAGTGTTGCAGGGACGGGCTTGAAAAAAAAAAGAAAAAACACCTCTGTTCAAGTATATTTGTACGCACTTTTGTAACAATATGAGGTACGGGAGATAAATCTTTTAGGAAATTATATATGTAAATAAATTGGTGTGACTTGAAATAGTATTGATGTATATTATATGTATTTGGGAAAATACGGGCAGCTAAAATTACATGATTTCTAATTCGGTCAAATAAATATGTTGACAAAGTTAATTTAGATATAAAAATTCCAAATTCATAAATTACTCAGCATAATATTCAGTATTATTACTTAGCATTATTATAATAATATACTGTTTTGGATAAACAACTTGTCAACACCTTTACAAATTCAGCAGCAATTGAAGCTGCATGTTAAAAGGTCAAATATCTGTCATCATCAGTTTTGGTAAACAAGAATTGATGTTAATGATAATTAATATAAAGTACTGAAGTTGTACTAAGAATGATAGTGTAAAAAGGTTACCAAAGGTTGCATTATGACAGATTTTGATGATGCTGGCGCTCATATTCTTCCAATTGTAGATACATTTAACTCTCTAGAAGCTTCTAGAACTTTAGTGTTTTGCGTTGGTAAAAAACTGACAAACGTATATAAGCACTGGAGTTCTGGAGACGAAAGAGACCAGCGGGAAACCGCCTAGAGAGAACACCACCATACTCTCTGATTATTGAAACATTTGTTACCATTGCTGTACTCTGCTGTGCTGAGAATAAAACTATACGATCACAGACCGGACTTTGAGTTATTGATATTTGTGGGTTGGTTTACAAATATCGATTTGGTGCCTTTTGCCCTGGATAAAAGACCTGGGAACAACACAAGACTTGAAACGAAAAGGTAAGACTTTTACTTTTCTTAGTACCTTATTATTTTGACCACAAAATTGTGAACATTCTTTTTGACAAACTCTAAAACTTAAAACTTAATTTAATAAAATTTAAATTAACCAAAACTCTATCTTAAACAAAATCTACAACTTTAATTTATTTAGGCAATAATATAAAAACTTATTTTGAAAACTTTAACAAAATTAGTTAAACACAAAATTTAACATTTGAAATAAAATACAAAATTAAAAACAGTATTAATAATGGCAGAGGAAAATAGTAGACTAAAATTCAGTAGTATGGCTACGGCTTTAGGAGAAATTGAGGATAATTTAATGTTAGACGACATAAATAAAACTAGACCAACCACGTCAGATCAGACAGACATACAAAATGAAACTGAAAATAGAAATAAAACAAAAGCATCAGGTCAGTCAGACGTACCAAACAAAACCGAAAGTAGTACCAACAACAGGTACTACAGTATATCGGGGGGAGTAGGAAATAGAGAACCACCATTTTGTAGAGTGTCTGGGATACCTGAAAACAAAGGTGATAATGATGAAAAAGAGATGTTTGATAACATTTTGAGACAATTCTCTAACATGGCAAGTGCAATGGCAGTACCTGTACATCAGGTAATTAAGAACTTTTCGGGGGTAAACCAGCGGATCTTAAGGCGTGGATATCAGACATAGAAAGATATGCAAATTTAGTTGAATTAAATATACAGAAAATGCCGGGTATAGCATTGGTAACATGTTCAGGGGCGGTAGCGGATTTCATTAGGAGGTATTTAATAGAACAAGAAAATAACGAAAATGTAGCTAGTTGGGGGGACCTCAAGAAATTATTAAAAGAAAAATTTGGGGGAAGTGACAAACAAAAGACAGGCATTAATTAAGTTAAGAAATCTAAAACAAGAGACAGACGAGTCAGTACAAATGTTTGGGGAAAGAATAATACAAGCATCTGAGGATGTTTATACGACAGAACAGACTAAAAACAAAAGCACAAAAGACTTAGTAGAACAACAGTTGATAGACATATTTTGTAAAGGGGTGACTTTTGATTACATCAAAATGAAATTGATTAGAGAAGAAACCTACAACTTTAGAAGCCGCAGTTAAGATTGCGACACGCGAACAAAATGTTAGGGATCAAATTGCATTGACCTTAGACGGTACACAAAATGTGTTTAGATTTAAAACTGAAAAAGAAGACAGAGACATACAACCAATGGAAGTAGATCACTTAAGAAATAAACTATGTAAGAATTGTTTAAGAAAAGGTCACACTACTCAAAATTGTCCTAAAAAGGTAGATGTAAATGCAGCTGACGAGACAGACAGTGACGATAGTGACGATGACTTACAAATATCATTAGCAGATAATAATAAGAAACAGGTTAGGTTCAAAAACGCTAGAAAACAACAAACTCAGCAAACACCAAGGTTAAAATATCAAATACAAAGAAACAACCAAGTAGGTCCAAGTAGACAAAATTCACAATCTGTACCAGATTGGGTATTAGGCGCAGAATGTTGGGTATGTCACATGATAGGTCACCTTAAAAGAAAATTGTCCAAATCGAAACATTAACCCTCGCAACTGGGTACCATATTGGCAGTATAATCAGGGACCACCAACGAATCGTGGCAGGGGTAGAACAAATAATAACTACTATCAATATAGACAAAATTACGATCCTCCACCCTCGCAGTTTACACACAATACTTATCGGAATAGGCAAAACTTCAACTTTCGACCTCCACAATTTACATATCAGCAAAATCAGCCAGATGATCAAACATTAGCATTACCAGAACCACCTCAGATGTTAGCACTTCCGGCACCCCCAATGCGAGATAATACGTCTCAGTCAAATAAACAGTTTAGCACTCCCTGCACCACCTGTAGTAAGTGAACAAACTTCAGAAAACTCCACCCAGCGAATAGGACAACAATGGTCTCAGTATAGGGAACATAGGGAACAGGAAAACTAGAAGGCTCTTCTTATAAGGAAGCCGATAAGAAGAGTTGTAGTAGAAAATTAGGAAAAAGTAAGGTAGATAACTCTAGTAGTAAATTAGATAAAAATTATGAAATTCAATTGGCGGGAAATCCTAGTTCATGTGTACTATGGATTCAAAAACAAAAATTTAGGACTTTAGTAGATACAGGAGCAGAAGTATCATTAATTAGTAAAAAGTGCTTCCAAAATCTTCCAATCAAGGTTAGGGTTGTTAAAGAAAAACCAAATCTTAGGGCAGTGAATGGTCAATCACTTAAAGTAATAGGTGCAGTAAATATTAAATTTACGATGAATAAAATGACCATGAATCATAAGTTTTATGTCACCGATGGTTTGAATAGAAACTTTATCCTTGGTAGGGACTGGTTAAGACAAAATGGAGTAAGACTATACTTTGATTTAGGTTGCTTAAGGATAGGGAGAACCTATGTCAAATTTGAAGATGACACTCACATATCATCCATAGTAAGAGTATCAAAAACAACTACATTAAGACCACAGAGTAAGACAATATGTTTTGTTAGGACAAATAGAGCATTTAACAGTAGAAATAAAGAAAATTTTGAAATCTCAAGTATCAATGATGGATGTCTTTTAGATGACCCAGGACTTGTAGTTCAAGAATCAATAGGAACAGTAACAGGAAATAGAAACATTCCAGTATTAGTAGTTAATCAAACAAATAAATTTTATAGGTTAAAAAGAGGTCAAGTGTTAGGAAAAATTAGAGCTTTAGAAATAGATGAGATACAAGTAGAATCAACAGCTTTAAGTCCAGAAAATACAATAGGAGATGTGGATTCTCTTAAAGATATTGACGCACCTTCGGAGTATAAAAGAAGTATTTTTAGTCTGTTACAAGAAAACAAAGATATTTTTGCAAAAAACTGATGCAGAGTTAGGTCACACTAGTACAGTGAAAATGAAAATAGATACAGGGGACCATCCACCAATCAGAAATAGGCCGTATAGAACACCTCTTAACAAACGACAAGTGATTGACAAGGCAGTAGATGAAATGTTAGATGCAGGTATTATAGAAAGGTCAAGGTCAACATGGGCTTTTCCATTAGTTGTAGTTGGGAAGAAAGACGGATCTAAAAGAATGTGTGTGTAGACTTTAGATCCTTAAATAAAATAGTGAAACCTATATCATTTCCATTACCATTGATTGATGACATCTTAGCTAGGTTGGGAAAGGCCAAACATTTCACTAGTTTAGATCTTAAAAGTGGGTATTGGCAAGTACAAATGGATGAAGATAGTAAAGAAAAAACAACATTTACTTGTCACAAAGGGTTATTTCAGTTTAATGTAATGCCCTTTGGTTTAAGTAATGCTCCAGCTATCTTCTAAGAACTCATGAACATAGTATTACAAGAATGTGAGGACTTTGCCACTGCTTACTTAGATGACATCTTAATATTTTCAAAAGACTCAGAAGAACATCTTAGACATATTCAAATAGTGTTTGATAAGATCAGGCAACATGGTTTGAAAATGAAGTTGAAGAAATGTAGTTTCTTTCAGAAAGAAATAGAATATTTAGGTTTTATTGTTAGTGAACATGGAGTGAAACCTAATGAAAAGAAAGTGAAAGCCATAAGAACATTACCTATACCAAAGAATGTAAGAGAAATTAGGGGATTTATTGGCATGTGTAGTTATTATAGGAGATTCATACCAAATTTCTCAAAGATAGCAGAACCTTTGATTGAGTTAACTAAGAAATATGCTAGATTTAAATGGTCAAAAGAATGCAAGTAGCCTTTGATTTTCTCAAAGACAGTTTAACAGTAGTGCCTTTGTTAGCTTTACCCTGATACAAACAAACCTTATGTGTTATACACAGATGCTAGTGATACTTGTGTAGGTGCTTGTCTCACACAGCTTACAGATACTGGGGAAGAAAAACCTATCTATTATTTGTCTCACAAATTAAGCAAATCTCAGAAAAAATGGTCAACAATAGAAAAAGAATGTTTTGGAATAGCTTTTGCTCTCAAGAAATTAGACTTATATTTACATGATGCTCAGTTTGTAGTACGTACAGATCACCGACCATTGAAGTATTTATTAGATTCACCTATGCAAAATAAGAAAATACAACAATGGGCTCTCAGTATCGCAGGTTACAACTGTAAGATTGAGTATATAGAAGGTAGATTTAACTGTTGTGCTGATTTTGTTGTCAGAAATACCAGACAGTCAAGAAACAATTGACATTACTGAATCAGAGTCAGAGTCAGACGAAATAGAAATAGATGATAGATTTTTAGAAGTAGGTGCATTAAATTCAAACAAGTTCACTCCCAAGAAATACGCTAGTTGTAAGATAGATCCACCAGATGACTTAGTCAAGCCGTTTATAGATCTTCCAGGGGACATAGATATAAAGACAGAACAAGAAAATGATGAAAAGATAGCAAAACTTAAGATAAAATTAGACAAAGGTAGTGCCACAAAAAGGGAACAAAATAGTTTAATAGTAATAGATGGTTTATTATATTTTCTATCTCAACAAGATTCAGAAGATCCAAAACTCAGATTGTACATACCTGAAAATTTAGAAAACATTGTCATTAAACAACATCATGACTTTGTAGGACATATGGCAGTAGATAAAACATATGACATCATTAGACTAAAATACTATTTTCCAAAAATGTATCAAAAGTTGCATAAATATGTAGATCAATGTGTAACATGTCAAACTAGAAGCCAAAAGAAAACACATCCACCTCTTAAAGAAACGGACATTCCACCTTATCCTTTCGCAAAAATTGGTCTAGATCTATCAGGACCATACCCCACCACCTTGTCAGGTAACAAGTACATTGTATCATTCATAGATTTATATTCTGGATGGCCAGAAGCTTTTAGTGTACCAAATAAAACAGCTGATAATATAGTCCCATCTTATATTAGAAGAAATATTTCCAAGATATGGTTGCCCACTTCAGATACTAACAGATAATGGGTCAGAAAACGTGAATAAGGCTGTACAAGAAACACTTAAAGAGTTAAACATAGACCATATCACAACATCTTACTATAGTCCTCAAAGTAATGGCAAAGTAGAAAGATTTCATAGAACTTTACATGATGTAATGGCTAAGAAAATATCTGATGATGTTCAAACTTGGGACTTGTATTTAAATCAGACATTAGCAGCAATTAGATTTCATCCAAGTGAATCGACCAAATTCTCACCCTTCTACTTACTATACAATAGGGATGTAGTATTGCCATTAGATACAATTCTTAAACCTAGAAGAAAATATAATGGGGAAGACCAATATCAAGTAGCATTACAGCAGCAACATAAAGCTTTTACGTTAGTACACAAAAATTTAGAAGATGCTAAGAAAAGACAAAAGAAATATGCAGATAGGGGTAGTCAAGAAATTAATTTCAAGGTAGGAGATCCAGTATATATTAAGAATCAAAGAAAAACCAGTAAATTAGATAATAAATGGACACCTTATTACAGAATTATTGAAGAAAAAGGACCTCTAAGTTTTATAGTTAAGAATCAGTTGACAGGAACAACAACTAAGACACATGCTCGACATCTTAGGTTAGCTAATTTAGATGATTGGGAGATACCCCAAGACAAACTAAACAAACCTTTAAGAAAATCAACATATGTAGTACCTCCAGATTCAGAATCTTCAGATGACGAAATTGATAAGAATAAAAGTCAAGATATTGTAAAAAGATCTAGACAAATTCGAGATGACTCAGATAGTGAGGATGATATTCCTTTAGCAGAATTAAAAAGAATATACAGAAACACAAAGTTAGATGATAGAGAAAAGTTAACAGAACAAGACAATCAGACAGAAAACAAAGAAATAAGTAAGGATACAGAAGATACAGAAATAAATGAAATTAAGAGTTCAAAAAGAATTGTAGATGAAATGGACCCTACTATTAAAGGAATATTAATTACGTTAAATACAACATTTGACAAAATGAGTAGAAACAATTTAGATATGTTTAATAACATGTGTCACACAATGAGAAATCTCAGACTATAAGACGTACATTGTTATTACAGGAAAACAATTAATAAGAAAGAAGACTCAACTCTTATTATATGGCAGAAATAGTTAGGGAAATAATTGAGCAAATATTAGAGAAAGTAGATAGATATATTAGTGAAATAGAATTAGATGAATTAATAAGTAAACTACCAGAAGAAATAAAGTGTAAAATATATATAAAAACTATACAGAACAGCAAGTTAAAAGTAAAAGACCACTTAACCAAGAATTCTTAAGAATAATTTAAATTTAATAAGACACTGCATCGTAGGAAAGAATTAGACATAGTAAAACCTTCGTTAATAAAATCAATTATAGCAATAAGAACTACCATAAAGAAAATTAAGACTAGAAGATAAAATTATGGATAGGAAAAGACTATTTGTGAGAAGTAGGCATGCAAGATCTCCGCCCCCTTCTCAAGAAAGAAGAAATATAGAACTTATATCAAAATTTCCAACAATGAGGTTAAGGAATTGTCCAAAACCGGGAAGTTGGCCAAAAGCTTATCAGGAATTTAGGATTTCACCTTGGGAATGGGATAACATCCATCTCGAAGGATGTACATTTGGAAAATGTAAAAAGTCTATGTTCCATTATGTGACTTTTCAGATAAGAATCTAAACTTAAAGATTGAAAAGGAACAGGAAATAATCTATAATTTTTGGGGAATTAGACCGTAGGGAATTTTGTAATAGAAATGGATCCTAAACATAAAGATTATTATTGGGATGGGGGAAGAATACAAATGGAAAAGCTTAAACCTTTAGATTTACCAAAAAGAGTAAAGGCAAGAAAATGGCCAATTGTACAGATAAAACCCACACAGTTAGATACTTGTAGTCAAAACATATCACACTTACCCTCCTTAGTAGTCGACGAAATAAACAGACAGCTGATAAAAATCACAGTTAAACAATTAAGGCCGTTAGTGCAAGAATTTAACCATTTCAAGAGAATTCAAAAGGATACTCTTATAAAAGAGATGATAGGACTAGAAGATAATGAATATCTGCAACCCTCTCTTATCAAAATAGTAAAGGGAGATATCAATATTTACAAACTAACACAGAACCTCATTAGACAAATAAATTGGTTAGAAATGACAAAAAGAATGAATTGGGTAGAAGCACAGGAACATACAATAATTTCGATAGGGGAATTAATAACAGAATTACATGACATGCTATCTAGATGTTACTTTCCCTTCAGACAAGTAAACAAATTTCTTTATTCTCTTCCAGCGGAAGAGGAAGAAAATGATACTGCCACTTTATACTCATATACATTTTCGCCGTCGTGCATACCACGCCTACATTGCTGAACAGAGAAAATATCATATTCGAAAAAAAACTAATGAGATAACAACCTCAAAATCCAAATGGACGATAGCATTTCAGATCCCTGTAACTCCATATAGAATTATACTAAATAAACTAAACCAAACAATCTCAGACTTAGATGAATACTTAGATGAAGCTAAGAAATTCACAATAGTAAACCTGAATGTAAGACAGCAAGTTTTGACAGTTAGCTCTGAAATAAACAAATTGACAAATATTACAAGACACTTTTGAAAAGGAACTTAATGACATTTTGACACTTAGAAAACAGACTGGAAAACGTAGAAAAAAGAAGTCTTATACCTGTCGTAGGTAAAGCTCTTTCTTGGCTCTTTGGCACAGTAAGTGAGGATGATCTCTCATCCATTCAAAAGAATATCAAATCTTTAATGAAAAATCAACAGGGTATGAAACATGTTTTAAATGCAAGTTTGACCATTACAAAAGACAATCGACATAAAATTTCAGAAAATCGAAAAAACCATAACTGACACTTTGACGACCTTGAAAACACTAGTTCAAAGAAATGAAAATGTGACAGATCAAACGAACAAAAACAAAATAGCAATTGATAATTATATCCAATTAGATAGAGCTTTAGATCATGTTAAGAACTGGGTTAGACTGGTTCAAAACAAATTACAACATCTTGAAATCCAACTGAACATGTTGTCATTGGGGGACACCTCGCGCCATCTGTTATACAACCTTTACAGTTTCGGCAATTACTTTTATCAATCAAAAATCAATTGAATCCACGTTTTGCTTTGCCTTTTGACCCTGAAAAAGATCTTTGGGACCTATACAAAACATTGACTTGTGCTACATATTTCAAAGACGAAAAACATTGTAGTTATTGTGTCAGTACCTTTGGTTGACACAACAAATGCCTTAGAAATTTACAAGATACATAACTTGGCATTGCCACATATGAAAGAACCCTCGGTACTCGCCAAATATGACTTAGAATCAGAAGCCTTAGCGGTAAATAAAGAGAAAACACAATTTGCACTTTTGACTCAACAGGAGTTAGAAAAATGTTCAAATCCGTCAATAAGATATTGTTCTTTTGACAGCCCTATCTATACTGTTTCGAATAGACAGACATGTGTAATTTCTATATTTTTAGAAACACGATCTAAAATTGAACAAAACTGTAAGACCACATTGATCAATAATGCAATTCTTCCTCGAGGACAGTATGTTACAGAAGGAAATTGGTTAATCATTGCTGAAAAGTTACAAAATTTCATGATCATGTGTGATAAAGAATCAATGATTAAGAAAACCTTACCACCTCTAGACATTCTACATTTGGAACAAAATTGTCAAGCTTCTAACGGGGATATGACTTTAACACCTTACATTTATAAGGAAAGTAATTTTAACTTTAAGGATCCTTTAAAAACATTAGTTGATAAGTATAAAAAAGACGAAGTAAGTTTGTTTTGGAGATATAAACAAAATTTCCCACGGTATGATAAGATTAAAATTCCTAAGACGTTGAAACCAGTAAAAGAAATTAATTTAGATAATTTGATAAATGAACTAAAACTAGAAGAAATGCAACCAATGCCCCAGAAGATGATTTTTGGGTTAAAGAATGGTCAATACTTTCTCATACCAATAGTGCCAGTAGTAACAATCTTAATAATTATAATGGTAAAATGTGGAAAAGAATAATAAGAAAATGTAGAGATAGGCATTCAGAATCTTCTGTCAAAAAGAAAAATAAAGATAATCCTAATGTTAAGTGGTCAAGTAATGAGGGAAAAGAGGAGTTGAGTCTTCCAAATCTTTCAAGACTTCTAAGAAACCAGAACCCAACAGCCATACCAGGAGTACCAAGTAACAAACAGTCGATCATGCATAAATACACAGTCAACAGCAGATGATAATGACATTCGCAATCTTATAACAGAAAAGATGAAACAACGGTCAAGAAACACAGCCAGTATATACAAAGAAGATATTCAAACTGAACAAGAACCAAACGCATATCCAGACAGGAAACTTTGCAGTATGTACCTTAAGGATAAACACGACATAGAATATCCAGACATGAAACTTTGCAGTATGTACCTTAAGGATAAATACGACATAGACTTAATACCAATAACTGATCAAACCAGAATTAACACTGAAGACAGAACACGATCCGGTCAAGATAAAAGAGAAACAGAAAACACGAAACAAAATAGTCAAGGAGAAATGAAAAACAGTCAACAAAACTACAAAAGCGAATATCCAGACGTACATTCCTGTGAAATAAAGGAATACAAACACGGTAACAATGAAATAAACCATGAACTTTATCAAGACCCAGAAACAGGTGATGTGACACCGCAAGAATTTAACGATAACAATAAATCGTCGATCGAACACATCGAAGTGGATGAGACCACTTGGCTTCGATCCAGAAGCCCGATTACCAGTTTTAAGTTCACCAGTAACTAAAGACACTAACATTCGACTACTGAAGACTATACAAGAACTTAAGTAATAATCACAGTGTAATGTGAATACAAAAAGAAGATAACTTTAAAGAAGTCGAAAACTTTATTATTATTAAAGAAACAGAATTTACGCAAAGGACGGAGGACTTTCCGTGAATGGAGGACTTTCCATGAATATTCATAAAGGACGGAGGACTTTCCGTGAATGGAGGATTTTCCATGAATATGTTTAAAAGTGTTAAAAAGTGAATTATTAAATGTATTATTTTATAATGAACTTTAACATAATGAACTTTACTTATGGACTGTAATAATGAACTTTATTTGTATTGAGACAATGATTATTGAATTGAATTATGCATAAATTCTCTGCTTATTGAACCGGTTTATATCGCTTTATAATGCATGAATATATATATTGAAATTATAACCCAAGTCACATATTTTTATCCAGGTCACATTTTTATTTAATATTAATCCAGATCACGAGTTTTATGAATTGTTGAGAATCCAGGTCATAATTGATAGTGGATTATTGAGAAATCTAAGTCACAAGTTAATTTGTTATTACTCCAGGATATGAATTATTTACCGATAAAAATCCAGGTCACAACTTATTCATTTCATGATTAACAGTGAAAACTTTATTGAATTGTGTATTGATAATTATGTAAATTATGTTTTGACTTTCAAGCCACACCAATGGGGAAAATTTTATAAAAGTTACTAATTATAATTTAGAAAGTATTTATAAGAATGAAATTTTTACCATTTAGTAAAAATTTCAAGGGATAGGGACGTTTGTAACAATATGAGGTACGGGAGATAAATCTTTTAGGAAATTATATATATGTAAATAAATTGGTGTGACTTGAAATAGTATTGATGTATATTATATGTATTTGGGAAAATACGGGCAGCTAAAATTACATGATTTCTAATTCGGTCAAATAAATATGTTGACAAAGTTAATTTAGATATAAAATTCCAAATTCATAAATTACTCAGCATAATATTCAGTATTATTACTTAGCATTATTATAATATACTGTTTTGGATAAACAACTTGTCAACACCTTTACAAATTCAGCAGCAATTGAAGCTGCATGTTAAAAGGTCAAATATCTGTCATCATCAGTTTTGGTAAACAAGAATTGATGTTAATGATAATTAATATAAAAAGTACTGAAGTTGTACTAAGAATGATAGTGTAAAAAGGTTACCAAAGGTTGCATTATGACAGATTTTGATGATGCTGGCGCTCATATTCTTCCAATTGTAGATACATTTAACTCTCTAGAAGCTTCTAGAACTTTAGTGTTTTGCGTTGGTAAAAACTGACAAACGTATATAAGCACTGGAGTTCTGGAGACGAAAGAGACCAGCGGGAAACCGCCTAGAGAGAACACCACCATACTCTCTGATTGTTGAAACATTTGTTACCATTGCTGTACTCTGCTGTGCTGAGAATAAAACTATACGATCACAGACCGAACTTTGAGTTATTGATATTTGTGGGTTGGTTTACACTTTTACCTGTTAAGGTATATTGTCTAGGTATATATTATACTGGCACTGTTAAGGTATATTGTACGCACTGTTCAAATATACTTTTCGTACTGTTCAAGTATATTGTATGTACTTTTACCTGTTAAGGTATATTGTCTAGGTATATATTATACTGGCACTGTTAAGGTATATTGTACGCACTGTTCAAATATACTTTTCGTACTGTTCAAGTATATTGTACGCACTTTTAACTATTAGGGTATATTGGGCACTGTTAAGATATACTTTACGCACTGTTCAGGCGTATTCTATGCACTGCTTTTAGGTATATTGCATATATCCAGGATTTCAAGTTAGATATAAGGGGCCTCAGTGGCCGAGTGGTTAGAGCATTGCGCTTTAAATCACACGGCCTCTCATCTCTGGTTGGAATTCCGCTAGGGTCATTTCGTATTAAGTGGG
>BROG01001604.1:0-17500 GCA_030159075.1 Atrina japonica | reverse complement strand
ATGTGTACTAAAATTCAGTGCTCGTCGGTACATGAGCACTTTTCTGTTTTTAAAACATTGTCACAATGATAAACTAAATTTGTTAAAATCTTAATCGTTCAGTTATGTTTACAAGGAGACTGTAATCCTTCATGCATGACATTTTACTATTATATCGTTTATATACAATACGAGAGATGGTACGTTTTATAAGACTATTCTAAATACCCATGGTATTTAGCTTTATTTGTCCGATACAATTACAGATAATATTATAAGTATGCAGACTGTCATTTCGATGACACACACACACACACACACACACACACACACACACATATATATATATAGCTAGGTCTAATCGCTAAAGACTATTTTAACATATCATACATATATAATATTGCTTGATTGAATGAAATAAATCAACGAATGATATTCATGTCATCCACGTTAGAAAAAAATGTGTACTCTCTCATTATTCACATTAGATATAAAAAAAATTTCAGATACCAAAGTATAAATCAATAGGATGTCCAGGACATAGGTACAAATCCGGTAAAATGGACAAACACGGACTTCTGGAAACCAAGATGTGGGATCAGGTGCCATGGAGGAGTAAGCATCCCCTGTCGACCGGTCACTTCTGCCGTGAGTCCACAGTCAAATCCAATGAAACACGTGAAGAGTGTATACTAGTCACAATTGGTACAGACGTTTCAACAACCGCCAACGAAAAGGAAACTCAACATTTCACTTAGTGAAACAAAGTAGTCGCAAACAAGACTGTAATTGTAACAAATATGACTTATTAACAGTTATTTAACCCGGAATTTTAAAAACAATTCTTTTGCATAAAAAGATTACACGACTGTTCCAAATACAGAAAACCTTACACGACTGCTCCAAACACAGTTAATTTTGAGCTTTAATATGACTGTTTTAAATACAGATACCACCAAGCTTTATAAGGCTGTTTCAAATACAGATACTACCAAGCTTTATCAGGCTGTTCCAAATACAGATACTACCAAGCTTTATCAGGCTGTTCCAAATACAGATACTACCAAGCTTTATCAGGCTGTTCCAAATACAGATACTACAAAGCTTTATCAGGCTATTCCAAATACAGATACAACCAAGCTTTACCAGGCTGTTCCAAGTACAGATACTACCAAGCTTTAAGAGGCTGTTCCAGATACAGATAACAGTAAGCTTTATCAGGCTGTTCCAAACACAAATACTATCAAGCTTTATCAGGCTGTTCCATATACAGATACTACCAAGCTTTATCAGGCTGTTCCAAACACAGATACTATCTAGCTTTATCAGGCTGTTCCAAATACAGATACTACCAAGCTTTATCAGGCTGTTCCAAATACAGATACTACCAAGCTTTATCAGGCTGTTCCAAATACAGATACTATCAAGCTTTATCAGGCTGTTCCATATACAGATACTACCAAGCTTTATCAGGCTGTTCCAAACACAGATACTATCAAGCTTTATCAGACTGTTCCAAATACAGATACTACCAAGCTTTATCAGGCTGTTCCAAATACAGATACTACCAATCTTTATCAGGCTGTTCCAAATACAGATACTACCAAGCTTTAAGAGGCTGTTCCATATACAGATACTACCAAGCTTTATAAGGCTGTTCCAAATACATTTAATCTTGAGCTTTAATATGACTGCTTCAAATACAGATACTATCAGGCTTTATTAGGCTGTTCCAAATACAGATAATAGTAAGCTTTACCAGACTGTTCCAGATGCATATAATATCAAGCTTTATAAGGCTGTTCCAGATATAGTTAATATCAAGCTTTATAAGGCTGTTCCAAAAACATATGATATCAAGCTGTTTGAAATTTATGAGGCTTTTTGAAATACATATGACATTATGTTTTATAAGTCTGTTCGAAATACAGATAATATTGAACTTTATGAGTAATTCAAAATTACTCTTCCAAATACAGATAATACTAAGGGGAAGAAGGACATCTTGTCACGCGACCAGAATGTTAATTTATACTGGAACTGATGTTGGTAATCTAAACAAAGATGATAGACGAAACAAATGTGATTGTAAAATGAATGAAAATGTAAAGGGATCGTTTGATTTACTAAACATTCGATTTAACAAGTGTAATGATATTCCGTGGGTAGGTTCAACACACCGTAAATAGTTGTTTATTTATATTTTAGATAGAAGTCAAGTGTGCACGGAGTAGTGCTACTTTAGGCTATTCCCTTCAACACAATATTCGGCCGAGAACAGCCTCACAACAGGGATTCAGGAATGTTCTTCTCAAAGTTCCTGTAGGCCTGCCGTTATTTTATATATATCTTAATAACATATTTACCCTAAAATACAAATTTGCAGAAGATAAATCTAGTAAACAATAATAATTGATAAATTTTTATTGACAATACTTGTATTGGAAATAGATTACACGCACTGAAGTTGACTTTGACCTTTTGCTCATCATACCGTATGTAAATTTATTTGTTTGTGATCAATTTACGGCGATATTTCATGAGTATTAAAGATAAATACAGGGACACAGCTTCCAGTTGACGGTGCCCTTCTTTCGTTTTTGGCGAAGCGATAATAATTTTAAGATACTGGTTGTTTACTTTATTGCTTGTTACTCTCTCGCCAATAATATGGAGAAGGTCCCACTTTAAGTCTTATTAATTTAGGCCTGTTATCAATGCAATTGGAGTTCGTTTACGTGTCATGCCTCTCACGTCACACGTGACTTTGGTTTCCCGTCTCGTCCGAATTCACCCTTGATTTACACTCCATATTTTGCTTATCTTTTGGCGAAAGAACAGCCATTACCTTGAACAAAATTGTAGACATGGCGAGACGGGAATCTCGAACCCGATGCCCTTTCACTTCAGACAATAACGTTTCGGGTTAATTAGGCACCGCATAAAGGAAAGGGGAAAGAAACAATGAAAATTCATTGGAAACAAAGTGATATTCAACACAAATTTGATGAAAGAATTCTTAAAGGAAATCCAGTCATAAAAGTGGAATTTTGCTTTGTCTTATTGTAGCTTCAACGATTTAAAACACATATATTCACCTGCATAATCCATTGTACTGTTTACCTTAGATAAGAATACGTATATCTTATTTTTGTCCAAACTCGGGAGATTAGAGAAAAGAAAAAATATGTTAATATGTTATGTGTATTTCCATTCATTATCCATTCTATCTATGTCGGGATGAAGGTCTATATATTTTTGTCGCCTTAAATAGACACAATAAAAGAAAAATAATAGAGGTAGTCTTTCTTCAGTAAAACACGAAAGCCTTGTATCAAACTGTCTCTGACCTCAGTGTAAACAATAGAGATAAGAGGTAATTCCTTTATGAATACATAAAACAGATATCACTGGTTTTACAGGTAATAGAGCTTCGTCAGGATTATCAGTAGAGTAGGGATAAAAGAGAGAAACTCATCTTTACCGCATCAGCCAGTATGGATTGAGACGTAAAGTGAACGCGTATATTGTTGAACAGCTGCGTTTCAACATCGTCAAGGTATGCACTATATGAAGAGCAACAGAAAGATTTCAGGAAGATTATATCTAATTTTGTGCTAAATATTGATTTTCTTTAACAACAAGTGTTCTTGGTTCGAAACTGGTTTGTACTTTTCCGTGTTTGCAAATAGTGTGTGTGTGTGTGTGTGTGTGTGTGTGTGTGTGTGTGTGTGTGTGTGTATGTATGCATATATGTATGTATGTGTGTGTATGTATGTGTGTGTGTGCGTGTGTGTGTGTGTGAATATTTAGGGAGGCATCTCTTCTGTTAAGTTTGCAAAAGTAACAAAACTTGCTACTATTCTAGTCTAGAGGAAATGTAACAACGTTTTTTATAATTTAATATAATTTTAATTCATAATTTACATAAGCTACTTATAATGGTTTCGTTTTCGTTTCAGTAAACCTAAATCATGGAAAGGCCACCGAAAGACCGGGAAATGGGGTGTGGTATAGGGTGTTTTAACCCCCCTGCTCTGCAATGCTTTGCTTCTTTATTGTTCTTTACATCCTTTTACTGCCCATCCTCTCTATTCACCTCTGCCTTAAATGTATACATTGCCTCACAGGTAACGACAATGGAGAAATATTTCGGTTTTTCCAGTTCCCAGAGTGGCTTTATAATGAGTTGTAATGACATTGGCTTCCTTTTAACCGTTTTGATCGTAAGTTACCTTGCACGAAGAGTGCATATACCGCGAGTTTTAGCATGCTGCACAATTTTGTACGGTATTTCCGGCGTCATCTGTGCGTTTTCATACTTTTTATCACCGAAAGGAGATGTATCACACCATTCACTGCTAGCTGTTGCGAACATGTCTGATACTCTCAAACTTATACAGCTTAATCAGGCTTCCGGTCCACTCTGTTTGTATCATGGTGATATTACGACAAGTAATGTGACAGTCAAATGTAAAGAGACGGAATCTAAGACTGGGGCACCCGCACCATTTACAAATGTTGCTCTTGGAATAATTGCTATCGGAATGATCCTTCAAGGAATAGGGAAGTCCCCAAGGCAAGCCTTTATAACAACGTACATAGATGATAATGGGAACAAGAAGAAAACAGCATCCTATGTCGGTATGTATGCACTGATGTAATACCGTAAAATTGGGGTATGTAGGCGTCGCTAAAATTTGGCCACTTTGGTCATAAAATGAAGGGTCATATTTTGGACAGTTAAACTTGGACATTTGTGTTTATATAATGTTTAAATTTGACCTACCATCAGACCTCGGTCTTGTCGCATCGAACATTCCAGGTGTTTGAAATATCTAAATATTAAAAACTGTCGGTAGGATATTAAAAATGATGAGTCATGTGGTACTTAATTAAGATGAATGTCCGCCGTGTTATTTTAATAACTATTGTCTGTTAATAAAACATTAAAATATATTTAAAATGTGTCGATAAAAAACATTCTGTAATATTTTGGGCGGATTACTTTTGGCCATTTGAATAGGGTGGCCAAATATTCAACTTTACGGTACTTGTAGCATGAAAATAAAAAAATGCATCGAATGCATATGAATATAAGGTTTAAATGACATTTTTATTGCGTTTATAGTTTTATATCGGAAATTGATATAGGGTCATTGTCAACATGAAGTGCCTTAAACTGTAAAATTGTGTTGTGGTGTAAAACAATGTTCTATACAGAAGCTTATTAAGGCTACCTTAATTTTTTTCTCTTTTTTGCGAACTTTAAAGTTGGCTTTTTCAACTTTAAAATTGGCTTTTCCAACCTTTTTCTTGGAATTTCCAATTTTTTCTCGTTTTGTCAATTTTAAAGTTCGCTTTTCCAACTTTTTTCTTGGCTTTTCCAACTTTGGGCTTGTCAAGATTAATATAAATATAGCCTACATTTATAAATAGACACTCGGACAGTGTGTATTGAATGAATGAATTGAACATCTATAACGTAGTTTTCAATTTTTAGATACCGTGTAAAACGTCACGAAACGGTACAATTACAGATTAGCAATCAGGCCATTCTTCGCAATAATGGTGGAGTTAAAAGTAAAATGATAATACATCTACATCGAAACTACCCTAAGAGGCAGTGGAAGTGACTTATATTACCGGAAATTGTGCATATACTTAGTGGAATGTAGTAATGATACAAAAAAGTAAACATTTGGAACATAATGAATTATTTAAAACCATAGTTTTTTTTTAAATGTATGCATTGAAAGTTTTCTTTTCGATATGATTCTTAAATTTCATATTGCTCAACACCTTATATAACTTCAGGGGACGACTTTTTAGGGACAGCATTTCAATGTTGTCAACTCAGATTATTTATTTTCAGTACGTCAACAGATCTTTGTAAGGACAGATTTTTTTATCGTTTTTTTTTTTTTGCCCTTGTTATCAAGATTGTAGTATAACGTTGTGGTAGATCTAGGATTAACATAAAAATATACTGAACGCATTAGATTAATTAACAGGTATCTTTTAGTGGTTTTATCTGATCAAACATTATGCATATGAAATAAATGTTAGGGGATATTCTGCCAACTTTAAAGTTGGCAAAACGAATAACAGTTGGAAAAGCCAACTTTAAAGCTGGAAAAGCCATGAAAAATGTCGGAAATTCCAAGACAAAAGTTGAACAAGTCATCTTGAAAGTTAGCAAAACAAGAAAAAAGTTGGAAAAGCCAACATTAAAGCTGGAAAAGCCAACTTTAATTTTCTGAGAACGAGAAAAAAAGTTGAATATTCCAAACAGAATTATTGGAAAAGTCAACTTTAAAGTTGAAAAAGCCAAGAATAAACTCAAAAATTCCGACACAAAAGTTGAATAAGTCATCTTGAAAGTTAGTAAAACTTTCAAGGAAAAAATTGGAAAAGCCAACTTTAAAGTTGGCAAAACGAGAAAAAAAGTGGAAATTCCAAGAATAAAGGTTGGAAAAGACAACTTTAAAGTTGGAAAAGACAAGTAAAAAGTTGGAAATTCCAAGACAAAAGTTGAATAAGTCATCTTGAAAGTTAGGAAAACGAGAAAAAGTTGGAAAAGCCAACCTTAAAGCTGGAAAAGCCAACTTTAATTATCGGAATACGAGACAAAAATAATTATTGGAAAAGTCAACTTTAAAGTTGAAAAAGCCAAGATAAAGTCGGAATTTCCAAGACAAAAGTTGAATAAGTCATCTTGAAAGTTAGCAAAAAAAGTTGGAAATTTCAAGGAAAAAATTGTAAAAGCCAACTTTAAAGTTGGCAAAACGAGTTAGAAATTCAAAGAAAAAAGGTTGAAAAAGACAACTTTAAAGTTGGAAATACAAGAAAAAAGTTGGAAATTCCAAGACAAAAGTTGGATAAGTAATCTTGAAAGTTAGCAAAACGAAAAAAGTTGGAAATTTCAAGGAAAAGTTGGACAAGCCAACTTTAAAGTTCACAAAACGACAAAAAAAGTTCTAAATTCCAAAAAAGTTGGAAAAGCAACTTCAAAGTTTGCAAACTGAAAAAATGAAAATTTGAAATGCCAACATTAAAATTGAAAAACCAAGAATAATCAACTTTAAAGTTGACAGAATGAGTCAAAATGTTTGAAAAAGTTGGAAAAGTCAAGAACAGAGTTCGAAATACCAAGAAGAAAGCTGAAAGGCAAGTTTAAAGTTGGCAAAAAGAGAATTTAAAAAATTAAGGTGACCTTAATACGTTTCCGTAGTTCTAAATTCAAATTCCCGAATTTAACTATTGATGTAATTGTATTATCTCTATTTACATTACATATACTTAAATTTTATTAACTATTGTAGTAATATACATGTATATTGGGATTTATCTTTTTCACTGCTATGTCCAGTACAACATATGGGCGATTGGCGAGCTATGTGAGCTAAAAGGCAAAAGGGTTATCTTTTTTTTCTGATGCACTAGATTTAGAGTTGGATATTCAATTTTTATATAGGAAACGTATCATGTTTTGTAGGTGTAATTGTTGCTGTCGGCATTCTTGGCCCAGGAATTGGATTCGGACTAGGAGCTGTGTTTAGCAGAATTTATTTAACATTAGAGGGTAATCGTTACTTTATTATTGATTTATTGCTGGTGGACCGTTGGAGTCCCCGAGGGTATACATAAACCTAGTACCTGGTATTTCGGTACCAGCTGTTCATCTTATACTAAAGTAAGTTTTGGCACTGTTAACACCATTTAGATTTTTAAAAAACCTAAGGCTAAGATAGTCATGTTTTACAGTGGTTACTCTTAGACGGATTTCGGCTATACTTTTAGAGATATTATTTTTTACACATACTTTTAAATTGGAGCTCAACTGGTGAAGTCTAATGGACAGAAACGATATCGTTTGTAGCACTATAACTTTGGTATAATGTTCATTATATATATTAAACACACTTAACTATACACCAAAAATCAACAGAATACAGAATATTAGCTTTACATGGCACACCTTGCAAAGTCGTGAAATGTAACATTACGTCACTTCCGTTACAGTGTTAGTCCACATTTCAGTATTAGATAATAGGTCCATGGGTCTTAACGGTCACCTGAGTATGCACATTTTTAGGTCTTTAGAAAACATTGTGTCAACTATGTGCTCTTTATACTTCATAATAGATGATGGATATATTGATTCAACTATCATACAATACTGACAATTTTAAATCCTTTTATAGGATAGTAAATTTAATCATATAACAGTGGGATGTGATTTTGGTATATCCAGATTAGATACACAAAAGTAAAAACATCAATCACTTTTTGTGCCTTACCGACCAAATTGTTCACGAATTTCACAATTATGGTAAAGCAGTTTGCACTTTCTAATCATGCATTCAGTCTTCATAATGCACAAAAGTAAAATTTTGTAGAATTATATTTATTTCCACAATATAACCATTTTGGCGCAGCCCTACCCACCCCTATCTTTTATGTAACCTAGTCCATCCAGGTGACCAGAGAAACTTTAGCTTCACCAAACATCCAAAAATTGTAACATACAACTTTTCTGGTCAGAGGTCTGAGGAGAACGAAAATACATGTTAAATGGTCAGGTTAACATTCAGATGATTTAAGATTTCTAAAATAAGGAGCATTGAATTGTCCCTTGGGCACCCAGAAATTTCGCCCTGAAACTTGTCTTGTCTTGGGTTATATGAAAATATATAGTGTAGAGGTGAGGAATTCAATGGTTTTTGAAAACTGAGATTTCTGAAATCAATATTTGAGGAATGATCCCAGGGACCACCCCAAATTATCATCCTTGTCTTGTCAAGAGTAATAAGAAAATACATGATTTAGGGGTAGTCATTATGGAACATGTTTTTCTGAAATAAGGGGCAGATTTTCAGATATCTGAATATTTCTGAAATTATGGGGTGGGGAATGGACTGGGATTCCCGAAATACCACTTACAACTTTTTCTGGTCATGGGTAACAAGATGATATATGTTTTAGTGTTGGGAAGCTCAAATATTTATGAGATAACTAAATATTTCTGAAATAAGGGGGTGTGACCTTGGTGATCCCCAAAATATCACCATAAAGATTGTCTTGTCACGAGGAATAAGTACATATATGGTTAAGGGGTGGGAACCGCAACGTTTTTTGAGAAAATTGAAGATTTCTTTATTAAGGGGTTGGTGATGACCCAGAAGACCATAAAATATCACAATAAATCTTGTCTTGTCATGAAGAATAGGAAAGTATATGGTTTAGGGGTGGGAACCTCACGGGGTTTCATATAATTGAAGATTTCAAAAAATAACGGAGTGGGGAATGACCCCAGGGAAAATATATGGTTTAGGGGTGTGGACCTCAACGGTTATTGATAAAATTGAAGATTTATGACATAACATGGTGGGGAATAATCCTGGGGATACCCAAAATATCACTATAAAGATTGTCTTGCCATGAGGAATAAGTACATATATTGTTTAGGGATGGGAACGCAACGGTTTTTGAGATAATTGAATATTTCTTTATTAAGGGATTGGTGATGACCCAGAAGACCCTAAAATATCACAATAAATCTTGTCTTGTCATGAAGAATAGGAAAATATATGGTTTAGGGGTGGGAACCTCACGGGGTTTCATATAACTGAAGATTTCTAAAATAACGGAGTGGGGAATGACCCCGGGGAAAATATATGGTTTAGGGGTGTGGACCTCAACGGTTATTGATAAAATTGAAGATTTATGAAATAACATGGTGGGGAATAACCCTTGAGGTACTTAAAATATCACTATAAAGCTTGTCTTGTCATGCGGAATAAGAAAATATATGGTTTAGGAGTTTGGACCTAAACGGTTATTGAGATAATTGAAGATTTCAGAAAGAACGGGATGGGGAATTACCCTGGGGATCCCCCAAATATCACTATAAAACTTGTCTTGTTATGAGGAATAAAAAATATATTGTTTAGGATGGGGATCTCAACGGTTTTTGAGATAATTGAAAATTTCTGAAAAATAAAACGCGGTGGGGAATGACCACAATACAACTAGTTTTAGCATGGGTAATAAAAATTATATGTTTAAGGGGTGGTATTTCAAGTTTTATTTTTAGATAATTGAATATTTCTAAAATAAGTGGGTGGGTATGACCCCTGGGACCTCCAGAGTTTCCAATACAATTAGTCTTGCAATGAGGAATCACAAATCATATGGTTTAGGGGTGGGAATTTCAACTACTTTTGAGATAATGGAAATTTTCTTAAATGAGAGGGGTGGGGACCGACCAGGGGGATAAAGCCTTATTTAGCAATAAGCCCCTATCATAATGTCATCCAAAAATATTTGGTTTTTAGTGGTATGGTATTTAGTAGAGTGTAATGATATTTATCAGTTAAAATGCAAGTAAAAATGTAGTGTTTTATTTTTATGTTTCTATAGTAAACCCCAACCCAGTCTCTAATCATATACCTTAGATCCCCCTTATCCCCAAACCGAAAATTTCTTGCACCACTAGGGATATATGCCGACAATACTCTGAAGTTTTATGGACTTTCACTCCGTAGTTCCTCAGAAAGGCTTAAGTAAGGGAAGATTTTCCAACATTAAGTACATATAACTATATAGTAAATTTAGTTCCACTCTTGGGGAAGAACCAATGCACTCAGGGTAATGAATATTACAATATTGGTCGTCGAGGGTCTTATACTCTCTCCAACCATACATTCAGTTGTTTTTATCTAAGATGTGCAGGAGGTGAGAAGACTTTTGAATTGTAAATATAGCCCTGCCCTAGGGGCAGAACCTATGCCCACAGGGTCATGAATTTTGCAATTTTGGTAGAGGATTTCATTCTCTTTCCAACCATGTATTAAGTTTTCCTGTAAGATGTACAGGAGTAGAGAAGGTGGCTTTTTAAAGTTTGGGTAAATTTAATAAATTGTAAATTTAGCCCTGTCCTAGAGACAGAACCCATGCCCCCAGGGTCATGAATTTGGCATTTTCGGTAGTAAACGATGAACGGGTCAAATTCAGTGAAAAGGTTTGGTGAAGAGGTCAAGTTCGACCAATTAATCACTATATAGCCATCCATTTTTAGCTAAATAACAAACATTTTGAATATAACGAAATTCAGATACCAAATCTAAAGGATGTCCAGGCTATAGATAGAATTCTGGTAAAAATGAACAAATATGGTCCCCTGGAAGCCAAGAGGTAGGATCAGGTACCATGGAGGAGTAAGAAACCCCTGTCGACTGGTCATCCCCACCGTGAGTCCACAGTCAAGTCCAAATCAAGTATAAATTGTTCATGTAATGTACAAAGCATTTTAGAGGAACCTTTTACAGTAAGTAGTAGTCCACCAAAGACAAAAAAAGTGGGTACTGCGCACTACCTCGACAGTTTCAGAGAATTCATTTAAATAAGAAGCAATATTGACAGAGAAATGGGTAAATAGATTGATATATGATTATGTATCTTCAATTTCAGATGTACCGATATCAGTGCATGATCCGCGTTGGATAGGAGCCTGGTGGCTTGGGTTCCTGTTCTTTGGAGCAGTGTCAATAGTCGTGGCGCTGCCGCTCCTTTGTTTTCCCAGACGTCTTGTTCGAAAGAAAATGTCATCTCCTCCGAAAACAAAGAAAAATTCGTGTGATCGAAAACATCTATTAGAAATGTCCAAAGGTAATGAATTTATTAATATTAAAAAGAGGTCAATCAAGTTTACTTTTATTATTTCTATCTTAAATAATTTTGCTACTGCTGGTGAACCGTTTGAGTCCCGAAAGGTATACATAAAGCTAGTATCTGGTATTTCGATACCAGCTGATAATATTATACTAAAGTAATATTTGGCACTGATAACACCATTTGAATTTTAAATTATTCAAAAGCTAAGATAGTCATCTATTTACTCTTAGACGGATTTGACTGCGCATTTAGATTTATTATTTGATTTACATTCGAATTCAAATGAAATAAGTAAGGTAAAATCATAGTTAGAATTGGTATATTCCTCATAATTATACAAATTACATGTTTTTTATGAAGTTCCCTCTCAGAAATATTAGATTGTATTCTTGAACACGGCCACAGACAGTGACTCCCTTTCACCAATCGTGCTTTTCGCCGAACTTGACCTCATCACCAAACTTGACCTTTTTACCGACTTTGAACCGTTCATTGAACTAGAAAGGCTTCCATGGAACATTTGAAACGGGTGTGTCATAACAGCAGACGACGCTGACTCCTTCCAGTTACCTGGTCTTTTCCCTTCTGGGATTCGTAATTGTTCTTCATGATGAGACCATTTGCACATCTAATTGTCGTGTTATAATGGACTCGAGTTTTGATTATTGATTGGTACTTCTTGAATTTTACTTTCGACATAATGTTTGTTTACAGATGTCATTAATGATTCCGAATAGGACTAATTCATGTACCACGTGATAACTGATAATGTGTGTGCGGTACTAGTGTATCCAATGGTGTTGGAACGTAACTCTACGTAATCTTCCAGCTGAAATGACGTTACCGCGGGATATCGCCTGTTGGCGTTATTACATCACTAATAGAAACAATAGTCCCGCACAAACGTTATCGGGTATCACGTGGTACATGAATTAGTCCCTTTATGAAATTTGTATAATACATCTAAAACTGCCATGTTGCGATGTATTCCGATTTTTATTTGGATTGTACTACGGATTTGCAGTTGGAATGTCCGGTCGACTGGAAATGCTCACTCCTTCATGGCACCTGGTCCCGTCTTTGTGTCATAGATCCAAGTTGGTTCATCGTCCATTTTTGTTGTGTTTTATTCACACATCTACTTACTATCTAAAGGGTCATCCGCTGTGGCTTCTTTTTCAAAAATGTTTTTTTTCCTTTTCACTAATTAGATTGATATAAAATAACTAAAATGAGATATACACAAGGATAAAAATTATTGAATCCCTATATATTTTGTGAAAATTGTTTCAGAAACTCAGGCTTGGCGCTTTTTCACTTGCAATTGATTAACTCAATCTTACTATATGTATATGAATATCGCACTGGATTTGACCTTATTGTTACTAAATAAATATGAGTATAACATTTTTTATGCTCGTGTATAGCTCGTATTTGTTATTGTACATCAAGTTCGAGCAATAAAAGTAGGGGGGGTGGGGGGGGAAGGGGGGGGGAGGAGGGGAGAGGGGAAGGGGAGGAGAGGAAAGGGGGGAAGAGGGGACGGAGGGGGGGGTAAATATTTAAAAAAAAAGGGGGTGGGTAAAGGAGGGAGGGGTATAGGGGGGGGAGGGAGGGAGGGAAGGGGGGGGGAGAAGGGAGGAGGAGAGGGGAGGAGGAAAGGGGATGTGGGAGGGGGGGGTAAGAAGGAGTGGAAGGGGGGAGGGGGGGGGGAGGAAGTAGAGAGTAAGATGGGGAAGGGGGGAGGAGGGAGGGGGGAGGGGGGGAGTAAAGGGGTAGGGAGGAAGGTGTAGAGGGGAGGAGGTTAGGGGGGGAAGGGGAGGGGAGAGAGGGAGAGGGGGAGGAGGGGTGGAGAGAGTAGGGAAAGAGGAGAGTATGAGGGGAAGGGGGAGGGAGGGGAGGGGGGGGGGGGGGACACATCTAGTGCCCGTTTAAGATTTGTCTTATCTTTTTACTTCCAGAATTCCCAAAGTCAATACTACGACTCCTAGGAAATGGCCGATACATGTGTAATATGACAGGGGTTACCGTCCAACTTCTTGTGGTCGGCGGAATGGTGGCTTTCAACGCAAAATATATCGAACATGTCTTTACCGTCCCGACCTGGTTCGCAAACATGCTTATGGGTAACTTCATTATTTGAAGATGGAAAGTCTTTATTGATTACCGCAGTGAAATATCTACTACGGAATTTATCAGTTTAAATTACTAAAATGCATTTATTCAAACACATAGATTAAAAAGTACAGTTAGACCTTTTTATCATGGTCCTCGTTTCATTCGTCACCTCGATTTACGCCACAATATTTCAAAATTTCCCTATAATTTCATTAAAAGGTTTCATTCAAACCCCTTTGTAGTGCCCAAATGGTGCCAGTATAAAGAGGTTTTACTGTATATATCTAATACAATTACAGTGACTAGTTATTCATCGGTACCAGGTTTTATCTTTACTTTTTATTCACGAATGGTTAAAGTATAACAACGGCATCAAGATCCTCTAGCCAGAGAAACCGAGTCTTATTATTATTATTATTATTATTATTATTATTATTATTATTATTATTATTATCCAGGTTCATTGACAGTTTTGGGTGCTGCTTTTGGTACATTCATCGGTGGGTTTGTGACGTCAAATTTAAAACTGTCGCCACCGAGCTGTATCAAAGTGGTAACCACAGCACAAATAGTGGTGGTTATAACAACGTTTGTTTCTGCATTCCTCGGTTGTCCAAACCCACGAATTGTTGGATACAATACGTAAGTATAGTAGTGTAATCAAGTCAATTACAAATATTGTGTTTTCCCAATATTATCTTTGTCATATGATTGTATTAGAAAGCACACTTTATGCATGCACTTTACTGTTCTTCTGTAGGACGCACCTACGAAATCTGCATGGGGAACAATACATGCTCTAAATCTGGAAACTTTCCTGGGACGTTCTTTATTTTTGCGATACACAAGCTCTAAATTTATTGGCAAACTGACATTTTCGCGATTTCGAACGCCCATTTTGTCATATTATTATCATACTTTTTCACGCAAAAATTTTATTTTCGCAAGCGAGAGCTCAGGAGAAATTGTGCGTTAGTACAATTAAAATAGTACCAAATAAAATCGGATTTACATTAATATAAAATAACAGATTTTCATTAAATATAATGAAAGAGTGTCTTTAGATATCACTACCCTCCATACTTCAATGTTACTGGGTATTTTTATGCCTGCAGCCAGATATTTTGGTATTAATTTTGTAACGAAAAGCAAATAATAAGAGGGTTGCGAGTCACTGTGCCTATCTTTTTGTGAGGTTGTGATTTCACAAAATATTTCTGTCTCACTCATTCCTCAATTACATTGCATTTCATTTGAAAAAAGGAATTTTCGACTTAGGACTCGTGGCGAGGGTGTCCGGTCGACAGTTGATGCTTACTTGTTTATGGCACCTGGACATCGTTTCCTAAAAGATCGTGAAATGGGAAAAAAGTCGTAAACCCAGTAAAACGATTACTGTCCGTTTCATAAACTTTTCCGATTACCGATTCACGACAAAATTTAGTTGGTAATTTCCGATAGGTCAATCCTTCTTGTTTTCATCAAGATCACGTGAAATATTTTGAGAAAATGTTTGAAATGACAGACTAAATTACTTTATTTGATGAGTTAGAGGGAGTTAAGTCTGGTAAAAGACCCACCGTCTACCATTACAGCTATACCACATACCTCCCTTTGATTGTGTAAGTTAAGAATAAACGGATCATACACATCGTGTTCCGAAATTAAATATTTCAGGATAAGCTACAGATCTTGCCTTCCCCACAAGACAATCATCATTATTGAATCTCCTACAATTCATTCCATCATTTCTTCCCGTTGAACAATAAAAAATAACCTTTAATATTCTACATACCAAAAGATCGGTAGTTGTAAGAAATTCCGTCTTGCTTTATGAAACGGTCGTAAACGTTGTCGGTGAATGGTAGTAAAACTAATAGGTAATCGTAAAGTTTCCGACCTTTTATGAAACGACGCTCAGGTTTCTCTGAATTTTCATGTGTGTCTAATATTCACGTGATTTGTTTATTTTGTCGATTAATACTTTGGTATCTGTGTTTCTACTTTTATCATTTCAGATTTTCAGTGACAAATGAAACTACAATGAACGTCACGACCAACAGCACGATCATTGCACCTGCTTGTTACAAGTCTTGTAATTGTGACAACGATGACTTTTTCCCGGTATGCGGACAAGATAACAGGAATTATCTTTCTCCCTGTCATGCTGGATGTAAAACACATTTACTATCACAGGTAATGCGGTTTTCTTACCTGAATTACAATCCCAATTAATGACCTTACTTTGAACTGTAACAATTTATCTACAGATTCTTTTACAACGATTACATCAGCTCGTCAATATGATCGTTCCTCCAATATTTATTTGTGTGTTTATTTTGGTTTTTTTTCTAAATATCTCCTCGTTATTATTTATTTTTTGTCAATTAATACGAGATGTTCATGACCGCTAGCGGGTAGTCTAGTGGTAGACCGATCATTTTGTCATTGCAAAGACCTGGATTTCATTCCATGACACCTGATCCCACCTCTTTGTTTCCAGAGGTCGATGTTTGTCAATTTTTGCCGGATTTGTATCTATGTCCTGGACATTCTATTGATTTATACTTTGGTATCTGAGATCTTTTTATATCTGATACTGGGTAACAGCTTGGACTTTACAAAGGTTGCAACTCTTCCTTTTCCATGCCCTCAGCATTTGCGTCTTTTCAGTGCACACGGCCAGTTTTGACTTTTACTCGGACATATAAGTATCTGACTATTATTATTATTTAAGTTGTTCATATTGTTTTTTTTTCCTCCTCCTCCTCAAGTGTAATCCGTCTACATTAAATGAAAATATAATATATATATGAGCTCAAAGTCACATTCCGGGAACTTTATTGTAATATTCGACATTTTCTACAGAAATTGTCATAACGTCCTTCGGTCAGCGAGAAATGGTTCCATATAAGGAACACCTTACTACACTTCCAATTTGGTTGCTTTAACGTCAGCCAATCCGCTAACATACAAGATTTTCTGGCGAACACATAAAAGAGTCAGTACGATATATAAACAAATGAAGGGTATTAGATGCAATAAACCTTTTCCAAATTGTTCCGTTCCGGCATAGTTCGTAATAAACCCATGCATCTTAAATGAAATGTATGTGTCATACAGAACTTCCGGTTAATGAGTTTATCGCATAGGTGACATAAATATGTATTAAATACAGTGAAAGGGACCATATTGAGAGGTAAAGGCATGGCACCTGTCAAGTATACAAGAATAAACTTTTAGTTTAATTTTTCTCCCACTCAAATGACCTGAAACAATATACATATATTTATGTAGACATTACGAAACCGGAAATTACCTAGATCACATTCCTGTTGACGTCACGCGATGTGAGTACAAAGTAGTCAACAAAACGGATCGGAATGTAGCAATCAGAAAAGTCTATTGTGCCATGACTCAACATGATGCCGACGGTATAATGAAAAAAATTGATCGGATTAGCAACTGTGTTCAAAATGTGAAATCTTATGTAATGCCATAACTGGTGACTGTCTTAACACAGGAACATGAAATTTTTGTCGGTTAGTCTCTTTGAGTTTCTCTAGACGTCTTTACTTTTCTAATGTCATTGGGTAAAAGGTCAAGGTCACATTGGTCCAAATGTGAATACATATGTAATTGGATAACTGGTGACAGGCTTAACACAGGAACTTAAAACTTATGTCAGTTAGTCTTCCTAACTTGCGTGAAACATAGATCAAGG
>BROG01001603.1:0-39429 GCA_030159075.1 Atrina japonica | reverse complement strand
TTGTATGTTTAAATATTATCCGATAAGCCGTAATTAAATGAAATGTCATTTACATTCACATTTATTATAAACTAGATCGAAATTTCATACAACAGAAAGGAAGAAGTTGGCAAGAGGGATGCAAGACAAACTTGTCAGCACAGTGATTTCGGCACCTTGGAAATTCACAAATATTTATTTCGAAACTTGAAAATTCCCAGTTTGTATGGGCACCCGAGAAGATTCATTTCAACAGAATTTTAAAAGTAAATTTACTTAAATAAGATATCTTAATGATTTACTGAAAACATTCATCCCACGTTTCTGTTAAAACATCATTTTGGTCAAAGTGTCCATCGGAAGGAGCTAAGGATTTTTAAAAATTGTCTTCAGTCATTGTGAGGCTAAATAAATTACTGCGGGGACTTCGTAATGTTAGATTCTGTTGGGATTTTTCGATTGATTTTTTTTATTTGATGATTTTGACATTTATTTAAAATTCATTATTTAAATAGGATGTTTATCTTGGGACATTTAAATTGAATATAATGAAATTCATCACCAGTATCATTCTGATTACAGATAATACATTTTCTCCTGTTTCACTCATTTCTAAACTATCTGCCTATTTTTGTCGGTAAGCTTAGATTGTGATTGAATGTTCTAAATTCTATAAAACAAATATTGATTAGATTTTTCTAAAATATCAAGGTATTTTGTTAGATTTGAATTCTTTTTTAATATTCTTCAAGATATAACTTTTGTTGATTAAATACTTCATAACTCCAATTTTCGTTAGTATATTGCCGATATCTGGGCGACCAAATTTGCTCAATACAGAAGCTCAGCTTTTTACCTTATTATTTTGACTGTATATTCATTTAAAACACTTTTGGGTTTGAGTGATAAGGAAACATTTTTTTCATCGTTCACGTTTAAATTTTTGCGTCACGTGCACATTTATAATGTTCTCGTAATAAATATGCTGAGTACAGTACTTAAAATTTGAGTACGTTTTCAAACATTTTTTTTAAATATTTCTGAAGTGTTCGTCAAATTAGCAATTTTTTTATCATTTATATTTACAATTGTATGCCATCAATATACAAACATGTCCTGTTATCAAACATATTTTGCGATGCGGTTTAAAATCATGAAGTTAGTTGAGCTTGAGTCCAGAGTAAATTTGGTGACTTCGGGCCCTGGTTTTATAGTCTCACTTAACCTTTTTCACAATATATCGTTAAAACAACAGATACTTACGTTAAATATTTCTGAAAGATCGGAAAATGCGTTCGAACCATTCCACTGACTCGATCATTGGGCAAGTTAAATTAATAAATGTGCAATTTATTTCTAGGGCTTGTTATTTACCTCTGTAGCACATTACGTGACAATTAGTATGGTCTCTTTTAAAATTCCGTACGTAAACATAATATTACTAAGTAAATGTTTTCAAATAGAAGTCTTTAATACATTAAAATTCAACTGAGTAAATCTGTAATATTTGTATTTTAAAATATCATAATTTTACATTTTCCCGCAAAACTAATTGCATATTGCACAGAGCATACATCCGTTACGGGAATAAAATGAAATAGTGACTTTGAGAGATTACATTTTAATTATGAAACAACTTATTTAAGTTTTTGTAGCCTCTGACGCTGTAATGTTTGAAGATTATTTTCTCATTTCTGGAGCGAGTCGCACAGACGCAGACCTACCAATTTCAGCCGGCGCTGATCTGACTAGAATTCGTTTTACCCATATACTATGATATATATTTTGGAAACCGTATACCGCCTCTACTGGAAACAGGAGCATTCTATTTGCCTATTTCAAGTAAAATGGGTCTTGATCAGTTTAAAATGTCACACGAATTCCCGTTTTAGTTGGCTAGCCCCATGTCATTTATAAACACTATAAAATAGGCGGAGCGTATCGTGCACCACCTACGTAACAGATATGGGAGGTAACTGACAATAATCGCCCATTAGGAGTATTTGTTTGTTTGTTTATTGTTGTTTAACGTCCCACTCAAGAATATTTCACTCATATGGAGACGTCACCAAATTCCGGTGAAGGGCTTCAAATTTTGGCCTATGATCGGCACTTACGGCCATTGAGCAGTGAGGGTTCTTTAACGTGCCGACACCTACTGTGACACGGGACCACGGTTTTTACTGTCTCATCCGAAAGACAGGAAACCAACCTGCCGCCGGCTGGACTCGAACTCACGATCTCACGATCAACAGTCGAGCGCGCTACCGACTGAGCCAGGCCGGCTCCCCATTAGGAGTAAAACTGTTATCACACTGGAATAGATTTATACATATATATATGTACATCCCTGTCAATATTGTGTGTGTAGTGAAATGCATGTTCTAGCCCAATATAGATCGTCGACTGGAGATATCTAGATTGGGCCAAAACGATACATAACGATTTGGTCCAACATATTTCCAATCCCAAACGCTGTAGATCCTCCACCTTTCAACCTACCTACATACAACAATACCGCCTCCACAAAGGTCACGAAAGCTCAAAGGTCACGAAAGGTCATCCATTTCTATAAAAAAAAATTGAATTTTATTTCTTAAAAAACAACACCATTTTAAACAAAAACAATGGCTATGGTAACCATTCACGAATTCGTTCAAAGTAAATTGTTCATGAATAAAATTAGTAATACCAAGATGTGTGTACAATATGGTGGTTATCCCGGAGAAAGAGTAAATCTCATAATACAAACACCCCGTGTTTTTTCATACGGTGTCAAAGGAAGAAAGGGTTCTAATACTGGTATGACTAGGATATGATATGCCTTTTATTTGTTGCCCCACAGAGAGAGTGCAACGGAAATTTATTTAGGTGACAGAGAAGATTGAAAATTTTATCAAAGAAGAGATACGTAATGTAGATTTTAACGGTGTAATTGAAAATCTTTGTTTATTTAGAGTGTATGATATATTTACTCGCAAAATTCGTCCAGAAGAAAGAAAATTTATTGAGATGGTGGAAAAAATCACTCATTTTATTCGAACAGAAATGAATAAACTTGCTCCTGAATTGGAGAAAGTAGGAGCGAAAAAGGGAGCAGTCAATCTAGAAAACTCAATATCTAAAGTATAGTAAAAAGAATACTTCTCCATCAATTTATGCAAAGGTCATGGAAGAAGATAAAGTAAAATCTAGATTTTTAAGAAAAGCAAGGAAGGAGGATAAGAAAATAAATAAGGATGGTTTAGTTAGAGTTGATATAGAAGATTGTCTGAGAGAAAAATGTCGAGTAATTAGAGGTGTAGAAATTTCTAGCGTCTTCATTAATTCTGTTACTGGGTGTATCCGAGTTAAACTTTGTGAAGCAATTATCCTTAAAAAGGAAAGATCTAAACATACCTTACCTAAAATACATATTTGTGATTTAACTATCGAAAGCGATACTGACACAGAGGAGGATATGGAGGAAGAGGACACAGATGAAGAGGAGGAAGAAGAGAACACTAGAATGTAAGTAAAAATTTATAAACATTGTTATGTTTATAAATCTAGCATGCGATAGAATTTCATTTTGAAATGATTTTTACGATATCTTCCAATTGTTTCTTGACATCCACTGGATTGTCCTTTTTTTCTACCTCAGGTTTTACTACCACAGTTTTATGTTTAAGATGTTTTTTCATACCTCTGTATTTCTCCAATTCGTTGGAAATATGTTTAAATTCAACTTCTGAAATTCGTCCGTCTGTCATAGCCTGACTAATTAAATCTTGAATACTATTTAACTTCGTTTCAGCGAGATTTTTCAAGGTATCATGCTTTCTCATTTTATTAGATAAAAGCCGACGAACCCCTTTTAATGCAATTCCAACACTTCCACATATGATTGCTACGATTTGAAGAGGCAACATTAAAGGAACTACAAAAACTATACCATTGACAACAATACCTCCAGATATTAATGTCTTATCGACACCATCCGTAGTATTCAACCCTCTTTTATATTTTTTATATAAAGATCGACGAGTTTCGACGTCTCTCCTTAAATGCGTTTCGATTTCGCTGATCATTTGCAGTCTATAATTTTGTCCACCATCAGTCTGACCGCTATCTTCGCGTAACGGTAATTCTGGGTAAATATTCGGTTTACTCATCTTTTTCAAATTTTATTTTTAATTTATGACGATCAATCCGCTGTTACTCCCGTTTTTAGAAGCTTTATTAACAGTAAAATCTATGATATCCCCTTCATGTACTTCTAAGGGAGGATTAATCGTTTTAACACCTGAGGTTGTATAACTAGATTTTTCTACGTCGTTTAGTGTTAGAGTGACACCTAAATCACCCACCAATCCTAATTTTATCAAATAGCCAGGAGCTAATACCATATATCCCGGAGATTTCCCTTTTTCTTTTTCGACATTCCATCTGAAAAGTATGATTAATTCTTCTCATTTTCATGAGATAATCTATAGCTTCTTTAAGTTCTTCCTTAAATTCTTTCTTAAATTCTTCCTTAATTTCTTCCTTCAACTCTTCTTGTTCCAGATCTTCGTAATAATATCTGGTCATAGACGCCATCTTTTTATATTACATTTTTTTAATTCTAAAACTAAATGAATGGCTCTCCCATGATTGTCAACCTTTTCTCCATTTTCATCTTTTGCTTCCAAACATAGTTCCATAATTCTATCCCGTTTTAATTTCACGAACTCTGGTTGTTCAAAATCAACATGGTATAACTCGGAAATTTTTACGTTGGGACACGCTATACTTTTAATGATGGTGCTCGGTTGTCCGTTGTAAAAATGACCTACAACATTTTTGCTATGAAAATTGATGAGTTCTAAAGGTGCTAAATCTATAGGTTTCCACGCTTTAGCAGAAAGTCCTTTGTTAAGTCTTTCTAAAGACCCTCACTAAATCCTAATATTTTATTTTGGTGGTAAAAGAAATGTATTATTTGGTTTAGGATCAATTATTAACATCGCATCATTAGCATCGATGTACATTTTTCTTGTGTAGGGTGAAAATATATTTTTTAACTTCTTAAAATTATAATACCCTTTATCTATGATTTTATGTCCCCTTCTACCCGCTGTATTAATACCTATTTTAAGATCTGTGGGTATATTATACAATCCATTCCACATATGAATAGATTTAACACCCACATACCAATCACCCGTAGTATTATCGATATACTGAGTTAATTTTACAGGCTCTTCGAGTTTAGTAATCACGTGTAACATTTTTATTAAGCACATATTTAAAAATGGCAAATTTCATGAAAACGACGCACCCGATAGGTGCTCAATATTCCGATAAAGAGGATCTTCATTTAACATCGTTTGACGTCTCGGAGACTAATCATTTTCACGCTTCGTTCGAAAATATCTTCTTAAAATATAACATCCCCGATATTTTTGGAGCTGGAGATGAAAAAGTAAAAAAGCTGCTGAGTAGATGGTATTATGAACCTATCACTTTTTGGAGAAATCAACTGAATTTCGCGATTTGGTGCGCAACGAGTGGTTGTGGAGTGTCCATCGAAAAAACGATGATGGGCGATCCTTTGTCAAAATCATTATTTAAATTCCACATTTATTTCCAAATACGAAGAATTTTAAAAGAAATGTCCTGTCCATTACCTTGCGATCTAGATTTTAACTTATACGATAATAACGTCGATAAAGCTGCTTATAAAAGAATATGTAGAGAGTTTGGCGTACCACCCGAAACAGATTGGAAAATTAAGGGGACTATCTTTGGAATTTATCGAGATAAGTGGTCTACTTTTATTTTGGACAAAGTCATAGATTGGTATACTTTACCAGGAGCGGTAAGATTGAAGAAAGTATAAGAACTTATGCCTGGGCTATTTTAGGGGCTCAAGCGGAAACACGCTCAAGAACAATTTTTAGTTCTTGTAGAAGATGCAATAAACAGACCTGTGGATTTGCCAACGGATATAGATCGTTATGAAAAAACATTAAATTTTGCACAGAGCAAAGTAGATTATGTCTTTTTTCCAGGATTATACATGGCGCCTAGTAATATGATGTTGAAAATTGAAAAAGATATTGAAGATTATAATAACGAAATAGTGATAGCGCCTAAGGATGCTTAAATTGTTCGAAATAAGGAAATAAATCCTAAAAAATTTAAGATTAAAGCCATTAAAACGACAGATACTAAGGTGATAGCCGCTACCCTAGATGATAAACCACCCATTAAAAAAGATACTACCATAGATGATAAACCCACTATTAAAAAAGATACAGATCATGAAGATAAAAAACCTGCAATCTTTTCACTTGCATTAATGGCTTTTATTATTTTCGTTGAGTTTCGTTAGTAAAATCGCCATTCCAAGCACCCATAAATGTTCTCCCAACCATACAGCTGTTTTTCCTAAAGTTGATAACAACCATGACACGATAGAGCCTAATATGCCAGGTAATGATGCTCCAAAAGTAGATGCTAACTTTTTTAACAGTTTACCAATTGCATCCAACTGTTTCTTCATCCATTCTTTTAATCCACCTTTATCTGATGGTGATGGTGGTGGTGTTGGGAGTAGGCGGATTAACCGTTATTCCAGGTATTAATAATTCTACCAAAAACCCAACTGTCATACCAGTTGCTGCTAATACACTAAAAATAGTGATACCTTGTTCCCTGAACAAATTCGCAATTCTTTCTCTCAACGGAAGATTTTTATGTAATAAATCATGAATACTGTCACATATGGCACTAAGGTTCGATTTTAGTTGAGCCTTTAAATCGTCTATATTTTCTTTCCTAAGCTCCAATATTTTTTTCAACTTACGAATTTCTTTCTCGATGTGATTTTTGTCATCGGGATTATTTTTTAAATCTTCTTCCCATTGCTCTATCTCTCTTTCTAATTCGAGTTTTTTTTATACTTGAACACTAATTTCCTCACGAATGCGGATCAGAGCAGTTTTAACTCCTTCCAAATCTCTCATATCTTCTTCTGTGATTAAAGTTTGTATAGATGTAGATAATTTTCTAATTCCATCATCAATTCTTTTTACTTCTGTACCGTACCATACATACTTTTCAAAGTATTTTTTGAATAAAATTTGGAGGTTTTTTTTGCGTTAATTTACACCATTCAATTTTACCATTTTTAGTTAGTGTTTTAACCCATAAATTTCCCTGCTCCGAAGCTATGAAATCCGTACTTGGATCAACTCCTGTAGATTTTTCACTTTCCCATTTATTTCGTATCCTAGCGATTTTATGATCGTCTGCTACATTTTGTATTTCTAAAACATGTAGTAGATTATCACGATGCTGCTGTAAAATTGTATAGTCGTTATGGGTTTTAAGTTTATCAAGACGTCTTTTTATTTCCCTCCTTCTATCATCATCATCCCCAACATTATCGTAAAATGTAGTATCTTTTTCGTCATCATTTACTAAAAGTGGCGTCTCTTCATCATCGTCGACATTGTTATATGTCGATTTATTGAAATCAGTCATTTCTATATCTGCCATTTTTATCAAGATTTTAAAAATTTTTATCTATCATTTAAAAAATGAACATTTATGGCAATAACAAAGCGTCGTTATTTCTCATAATCCTTCCACCATCTCGGAAAACGAAACGTTAACCGTTCGATTTCCTAATTTGAGAGAAAATGACGTGATTGTCCCCGGAACCACTAAAATAGTTTTTTCTATCGAGGCAGCAGTGGATGGGGGAGACATTACAAAACTCGGTCTTCATAATAATTTAGGCAGAAATATCGTAAAGAAATTAGAGATAAAGATGAGCGGTAATACTATTTTATCCATCGATGATGCAGATAAATGGCTTGTGTATAAAGATCTGTGGCTGCCTGAGAGTGAACGTCAAAACATGATATACCAAGGTATTCAAGGCACGACTTTGAATATCAATCGATCACGACCGGTTCCAAATCTTCCTTGAAGTTGCAGCAGCTTATGGAAACCGCTTATGTTAACCTCTAAATTTTGAGTTGTTAGAAACGCATGAACCTTACTACCAATATGGATTGAAAGATCGATTAGAATATATGATTACGTTTAATGATTTTAAAAAGGTCGTCATTGCGGCTGAGGATGACAAAGAGGTAAGCTACACCATCAACAACATCTGTCTTGAATTCGATAAAGTGACAGATCAGTCATTGGCAAGAAGTATAAGACAGAGAGTATGTCAAGGCCAACACGTTATTTATTTCGATAGTATCCTTCGCTATAGAAAATCAACCATCAGAAAATCTGACAGCGTTCACAATTATCAAATCAATACACCAGCTAAAAGTTTAGTGGGTGTACTTTTCTTATTAGAGGATGTCACGCGAAAAGATGTCGAGGATTTTTACAACCCCAGGATCAAAAGGTTGAAGTGACAATAGAGGGTCAACCTAATCAGTTGTACAGTCAAGGGATGAGATCGTATCAACAGTACGACGAAATCAAAAAATGGTTTGCCCAAGGTAGAAATAGAGATCCGCGAGTGGGGCAAGTAGTGACCGAAACAGCAATGACCGATATGACTGTGGGAAAATATTTACATAAACATTAAGGCTTGTGGTTAGATCTAAGAAGTACCGATGATAACGCCCTTCATGGCACGGGCCGTAAACTTCAGAATATATCGGAAGGTATTTCTGTCAGAATTAAAAGAGAAGAGGAAACGGATACCGATCCTCTAGATGTCTATATCTACTTAGTAAAAGATGCACAGATAAATCTTCAAGATGGTCGATTTGTGTCCGTGATATCTTAAAACAAAAAATTGTTGTTCTTTAATAAAAATCTTTATTAAAATGTTTATTAAAGAACCTCATTGTGCAATAATAGTGGGCGGTACAGGATCAGGAAAAAAGCAAATTTATTTTAGATCTCCTGGAAAATGAATATAAAGGAGTGTTCGAACATATCGTCATTCTATGTCCTACTGTTCGCTGGAATAAAGCTTATCTTCAAAGAGAATGGATAGCCGCGGATGAAAATATCAAAGTGGTTAATCCTATAGGCCAAGATGGCGAAGAGAAATTACAAGAAGATATTACTTCGATATGTATAAAGGAACAGAAACGTTATACATCGTCGATTATTGTTCCGCTATGCGACAGATGAAAAAGAAAGTAGACGCCTTAAGTTTTCTGGCTTTCTCGGGAAGACACAGCCTACAAAGCCTCTGGCTGGTGACACAGCGATATAACTCCATATGCAAAGATGTTAGAACTCAGATTAAATGGTGTTGTATCTTTCATCAAAAAGACGAATTTTCTTTCACAGAATGTTTGAAGGAAAACAACGTGATTAAAGATGTGGAAGAGAGACAAAAGATGGAAGAATTGTTATCACAACATAAATATTCGAAACTTATTTTAATCTTGACTATCCCGACGGATTATATATTTATTCAATAAGATCAGATTTAGTGAAATAATCAATGTTGAAAGTACCCTCAATGTTTTTAATTTCATAATCTTCATAGACAATAGCATTGGATTTTAATCATTTTTATAATAAAGCTATAGTAATCACACTCTTCATCGCTTTTTTTCTCTTCCATACTACATTCTAATTGCGAAATATATCGATCAATCATTCTTAATTTTTCTCGTTTTTTAATATTCTCCCATTTTGTTTAAAGATTGTTTAATATCACCTTCCATCTTATTAAAATCCACGTCTTCATTTCAGATGAGACGGTTTAGTTGTTCTCTAGCATCATCGCTATATTTGTCTGGAATGGGAAATCTATCGTTTTCCGTGACAAAAATGGTTTTATCGTTTTCATAAACAAAACGCCATCTTTTCTGAAAGCTAAAAGTTCTAATTGATGGCGTTTATGCGAATTGGGTTCTTTCTCACTGCATTCGAGAAAAAATGGATGAAATTTAGTCATTTTTTAAAATAATGATAAACTTTAATAGAGTTAAAACTTAGTAATTACTTCAGTAATACTTCACTAATACTTCAGTAAAATTTGTAATTTTTAACCATTAATGAAGCATATATTTAGCAATTTTAGTAATTACTTCAGTAATTACTTTAGTAATGTTTAGCAATTACTTTAGTAATGTTTAGCAATTACTAAAATAAGAAGATTATTACTCACATTTTTGCTAATATTAGCATTTTTAACGCCTTATTAATGTTATTAGTCATTCTTACTTTATTAAAAGTGAACCATTATGAAAAATTAGAAAAATTATCTAGAAAAATAATTTCTTTGATATAAAAAATATGGAGATGAATGAATTACTTTCCATTGAAACACCTGAAAGTGTGTTAAAACAAGAAACTTAATAGAATAAGGATACAACATCAAAAGATAATACTTCTAAAGATAAACGTTAGTCGCTTGAGGTAAATCCAAACAATTTATGGGAAAAAATTTAAGTTTAACCGACATAGATGGATTAACGGATGAAGAAATAGAATTTTTTTTTTAATTTATCAAAGAAAATTGGGTTCTATCATCAGTAATGCCCTTGGAAATTCACTCATTTCGTTATACGTATTAGGATTATCTTATTTTGGATTTGAAGTCGATAGTCCCACAGAACTTATGAAAGAATTAGGTGAGGATCCTTTTTTAGACATTGCCATCAGTGAGTTCTGTTGCGATTTATATTATAGATATGGTAAGTATATCAGTGGTGTCACTGCTACCTTAACATCGGCGAGATATATAAAAAAATTTAGGGTATTTAAAAATGAGCGAAACTCAGAAAGAAATACCTTTAATGACGAAAAAAGAAATACCTATAATAGCGAAGAACCCGAAACGAGTGGAAGCGGGTAAAAAAGTGCTGAGACACGAAAAAATAAAAAAGTCGAACATAAAAAAGTTGAAGAAGAAGATAGATCTTTTCATGTGAAATCTTCGAACGATAAATGGTCATGGCTCATGCCTGCTGCATTAGTTATAGGAGGTGTTTTTATTCTTAATAGTTTAAAAATCTCAGAAAAAATAACAACTCCACCTGAAAAACCTACAGAAGATATAAAGTCTGTAAAAAAAAAAGATCCGTTTGACATGAATTAAAAATTCGTGACAAGTAACGAAAAAGATTTAGTAAATACATTATACCACGCCAGCGTAGACACAGCGCAGACTTCGTGCTGCACAATGAATTTTTTCCATGGGCAATTGCTTTTATACCCCAATGATGTTCAAAAAATGAAAAACAATCCTTATATTTATATATATTACCATTTTTCAGTGAAACTGTTGTCTACTGGATACTAAATTCATTCCGGAATACTGACTTTGCGGGGGGGATGTTTACATATGACGTATAGCTCAACAGCTGTTTTGACATGAGAAGTAGTTCTCTTTTCTGACCGCAAATACTAAATGAAATTCAGGTTTAATTTCTTTTATTATATCATTTTGAAAGAAACTACTGAAATGACAACTCTGGAATATCTATTCTTGGACTTGAATCATCTTCATTGATATTCGAGCTCTTGGTGGCGGAGGGTTAAATGTGTCAGAAGAGAATTGAAATTGCAAATGGCTGCGCCCATGAGTATGCTGAATAATGTATTTACAACGAATTTGCGTTTGAATTCTGATATATCATTAATGGGATATACTATAGAAAGATTTAGTGTGACTTACAAGAAGTGAAACAGCTAATATTAATTTATGACAACTGAAAGTAGCCATTTTATATGACATTTTTTACCAAGCAGCTGGGAACCACGATGACTGATTGGTACGTAACCTACGTAAGTAGGCCCATTTCACACGACCTAATTTCACACGATGCGGGTGACGAATTGTTTCTGATAGGAATATCGAGTAAAGGCAAACAAATCGACTTGTTTATCAAGAGATGCTTGACAAAGTTGCACTAGGCCTTACTTTCTTTCTTTCTGTTGTAACTATGAAGCCAGACGGTGGTCTGTGGTTCTGGTCATAACATGACCTAGATATATCGCGATATGGGCCTGTAGGCTGTACAATGTGCTACAGATGTAGTCTCGTGTTTCCGATTTCTTTCTGTGATTTTTATTTGTTTTGTGGTAGGCATAATGTATGGCTTTTAAGATTAAATATATAAGAAATAAACATGTGATATTCTATTCTTTATTGATTCGTTTATGTATTCTTACGCTGAAAAGTAAAGTGGTTAATACTCGGGACACGCGACTTTATTTACCGGAATATGCAATATATCGCTCTATATACTTGCAATGAAGGGAATTGCAGTCGGTATGTAAATATTAAGACCTAAGTTTGAATTAGTGGAAAAGAATAAAACGCATCAAGCAGATTTATTATTCTTACCTCAAGATAAAGTAGGACGAGAAATGTATAGATACGCATTAACCGTAGTCGATGTTGGAACTCGATACAAAGAAGCAGAACCTTTAACGAGTAAAGATAGTAAAGAAGTGGCAGCCGCTTTGGAAAAAAATTACACTCGTCATTTAACATTTCCTAAACTTTTACAGGTCGATCCAGGTCGTGAATTTATGGGTAGCGTATCTCAATTAATGTCTAAACATAAAACGACTATAAGAAGAGGTAAAGCTGACATTCATCGCGATCAAGCTATTGTCGATCGATTTAATAAAACTAACTTTTCACTTATCAATACGATAAGGAGATGAAATCCAACAATCGGAACAGAGAATGGGTAAAACGGTTGCCAAACGTGGTGAAAGCGATTAATTCTGAGACTAAAGAAACGCAAAAAGTTAAAACTATTCAAAAAGAACAAAAACCCATTTGTCCCATGACCAAAGTTAGATATTTATATCAACCGGGTGAATTAGAAGGTGGAAAACGGAGAGCAACCGATCCCATTTGGAGTGTTGACACCTACGACATAGCTCGTCGTTTTAAAATGCAAGGGATAGACGTGTATTATTTACATCCTCCAGCACCGCAAAGGAATTTTGTGAGAGAAGAATTATTGGTCGTTCCATAATATTATTATACGCGTAAAACGTATAATATTAAGAAGTCTTTTTCAACCTCCAATGTCTCAATGCATAAGTTGAAATTTTGTCTTCTCTGATATATACGTTTGTGTCATTGGATGATAAAGCGACTTTATCAACGACTAAACCGTAAACAATCTATTTCATCGATCGTAATAAATGCATTGTTTTTTCTAATATATTTCCTCGAAAAAGTACATTTTCATAATCCTTAAAATCCATCTCTTTCTTAACCACAGTTGTTTTGACCCCTTTTGCTTTTTTGACAACGCTCAAATCGTCTAATAATAAAGCGTACATTTTGGGTTTTAAACCAATAAACATAAATATCACATCGCCTTTACACTCATCCTTAAAAATACCTCTGACTTTCTTATTTTTATCTTTAAACGCACAAAGCTCCTCCTTCGGGATGTGTTTGAAACATGGATGATCGTCTGGAAAATTGGAAAAATATAATTCTTCCGCATGTTCCACCATGTCTTGATATGCGTCATCCGTTTCTACCTCCAACACCAAACTATCTGTATCCGTGTACAATAATTTAGATTTATCACCATATTTTTTTTTCAAGAAATTGTAATACTAGTTATACATATGATACTTAGACAAATCGAGAATGGACCTTCCAACGTAGACGGGTTATCCAAATGAACATTTAGTTTCCTTAAATGAGCCAAGGCTAGATCGCCATTAACGATATTCGCTCGTTCGAAAGCGGGATTGGCATTGATTTTTCTAATTCTTTTCGTGCAACTTACGAAATTCTTCTATATTTTCATCGCTACTCTTGAGAAATTGGATGTTGAGACTTTTTCGAACATTCTCCATCGTTTTGCCAAAAACGGAATTATTCATCAACTTAAAAAAATCTTTTTCAAAATCGTTTTTACATTTCTGTCTAAGTTCGGTGTTTAATTTAATATAGGGCTCCATCCACGGCTTTTCGTCAAAACTTAATACTCGATGAACTTTTTCCAACTTCAATCCTAATGACACATATAATCCCAATGTTTTATAGTGAACGACGTATTTCTCCTTATCCCCTAAATTTGGTACTAGTTTCTCTGGACCGGTGTCTCTAAGACCACTCTGCTTCAACAATTCTTTTTGATATTCAGAAAGTTCTTCGATGTCGACTTTGATGCGTTCAGGAGCTAAAGGATAATCATTATGTAAATCGTGTAAATGCTGCGGATATTTCAAATCCACCTCTAAAATATAACCCTTACCTTCTGGTGGATTGAGAGGATCTTTAACGTCGTCCACCCATTGAAAATTTCTATAAGGTAGAGGATGAGACATCGCTTCTGAGTATAAAGCATTAGCATCCCAATACATAATATATTTACTAGGAATTTGGGGATCATCATCTTTCAAATAATGATTATTGGCTTTAGAATAGTGATTAGGTACCATGATAATTCCTCCTCGCATTCCTTTCTCGATAAAAAGATGTTGATCCAAATCGGTTAAAAGTTCTAACTCGATTTTCGTCATCTTCAAGAGCGCGTCCCACGATAAACCGGGTGCAGTATAATAATGACACGGATCTAAACCGTAGTGTTTTATACTCGTCGCTCGAAAATTCTCGAACACGTCGCTTAATAATAGAACATCAGTCTTGAGATATAAATCGTGATAATCACCCTTTTTATTTTCTTTTAATTCCTTCATTACTTTATCAAATTTAGGCCTTAACAAATCTAAATCTTTCTTAATTTCATCTTCAGGCGTTGTCCCTCTAATATAATTCGAAACAGTATTATAAATATTTTTCATTGTGATTATACCCTTACTATAAAAAGATTTTAGTGTTGAAAGGATAGACATGGCTATTTTTATATTAATGATTTTTTTCTATTTCATTTTTTTCACATAAAATTTTTAAAAAAGTGTAATATATTTATAAATATTAAAAATATTTATAAATCTATTTCAACCTCTTGTTGTTCTTGTACATTTTCAAACATTCTATAAAATTTTAATACTCTATCGTCCGTACAACTTTCTAAATCATTTTTACCATATTCTACTAACTCCCTAATTCTTTCAGCATAATTATAAAAACTAGAATGATAGAAGCAATCAGTATTTAAAAAATCAATATACCAATTAATAATAGTAGACTTTGTATATTCAGAATAATCATGAGTAGAATATTTTATAGATACACACGCGCGTTCTTTATCACGCTTTGGCATTCTGCAATAAGACCCACCTGGATAATGAAAAAATAGTGCTTGGTTTTCTCCGCCTCTCTCACTACTTCTATCCAATCTACTTTTTGATCCCAAAAAATAAATGGCACGTCTGAAAGATTTTGTTTTATTGCTTTCCAACACTTTAGTTGTTCGAGAATTAGTGCCCAATCTTTATCTTTGTCCCATGGAAGAGTAATATGATCGTAAAGACTTTCATCTTTTTCGTTAAATGCTTCCCAAGACTTTCGACGTTCGAGAATTACCAACCAATCTTTATCTTCGTCCCATTTTTCGTGGGTCCATTTTAGGTTGTAGATCCACCACGCGTCTTTGTTAGGAAGATATAATTCTTTTAATTCGAACACGGGTAAGTGGGAGAAAATCTCTAATTTCATTTCGTGGGGGAGGTGTTTCCAATTTTCGGATAGAGGTGGATTAGCTTCTGCCATGGTTTAAAATGATGTTGGTATTTTTAGGAGTAAAGTTCAAAATTTTTATGGGGAAAGGGTGGTAAGGAAGATGGATGACCTTCCACGACCTTTGACCTTTCCTGACCTTTGAGCTTTCGTGACCTTTGTGGAGGGGGGTATTGTTGTATGTAGGTAGGTTGAGAGGGGGAGGATCTACAGCGTTGGGGATTGGAAATATGTTGGACCAAAACGTCATATATCGTTTTGGCCCAATCTAGATATATCCAGTCGACGATCTATATTGGGCTAGAACATGCATTTCACTACACACACAATATGCATTTCAAGAATCTCGATCAGAACGATTATTTACCCCCAAATTCCCCAAAACAATGACCTAGCTGCGTTCGCTTTAAAGGCTCTGCCTTAGTTCATATTAAACTAGCCCATCAGAGCTAATGTAAACAACAAACACGTGTTTATGTAACATTGATAAATAAATATGTGCTAAGAATCAGCGAAAATATCAAACCGAAACAATATGCGTAAATTGCAAGTTTTCACGGACTGAATTTACATTTCCGGATTGTAGATTTTGTGTGTGTGTGTGTGTGTGTGTGTTTAAATACGATGTCCGAAACTTAAGCGCACGCGGACGCTTAACATAAAAATTGGTATGGATAACTATTTATATTACAAGGGTATATGTTTTGCTCAGAAGAAATTAAGTATCCACAAAACATACCCTAATAGAGTAGGAAAAACATCAAAACTAGTTAAGGTTCAAAGTTTTGTATTAAAGCAAACGGATATTTAATTAATTTATATAAACGATATTCATGTTTAAATTTGATAATTTTTAAATTCTACCTTATTTGTTACAAAACGTGAACCAATATCAGAGTTTTACACACTGCATCAGCGTCGGAAGCAAATTGAAAGTGGGGGGGGGGGGGGCTAAACCAACTTAAAACACATACACACGCCAGAAACGTCTGGGGGCTAAGCCCCAATTTTTAACACCTATGCCTATCTTTGCAACAAAAGTGGGGGGCTAAGCCCCCCCCCCCCCCCCGGTTCCGACGCCTATGCACTGTACATATTTACACACATTATTTCAAAATATTCAGTCATGCATCAATGCATTATTTCATTTCCATGTTTATCTCTCCTTTCTAGAGAGCACTATTCATAACTAACGAGAACTCCAATGTATGGTACGAGTGGAGTTACAACTGAGGCACACGTAGATTTATTCGTAAATCCTACGTTTACGAAGGCTAATTGTTCGGCGGGGTCATCATCAGCTGCTGGAGAGTTTGGGTGTGACCTGATCTGAAATGAAGAAAACAATTATCAATTATTCTATATGATACTTACCTTGTTTATACTTACCTTATTGATACTTACCGTACAATTTCTCTCCACCCCATGTCTAATGAGTCCAGAGACCTTAGGAGACTGCTGTCTGTAATCCAAATCGTGGTAGTAGTCAGCGGTCTTGGGCAGCTGTGACATTTGTTGAGCTAAGGCAACTCCCTGAGGCGTGCCCGTGATTGCACCTGCGTCTTGGTTCTTTTACGGAGCTAATTGACAGAGAAGCCAGTCGAGCCATCGCCCAACTTCCATATTTTGTTCACAGGTTTGTTGATTTGACTAATGGTCAAACCGTGTGGGCTGGTGTTAGGAGTGGTGTGTAGAAGTATACGTTATGAATTAAATACATCTGTCTGTCCTTCGGATGAGACAGTAAAAACTGAGGTCCCGTGTAACAGTAGGTGTCGGCACGTTAAAGAACCCGCACTGCTCAATGGCCGTAAGTGGCGAGTATTGGCCAAAATATGAAGCACTTCACCGGCATTTGGTGACGTCTCCATATGAGTGAAAGATTCTTGAGAGGGACGTTAAACGACAATAAACAAACAAACATTCTACAAGCTAGTGATTTAAATAATTTATTATCAACCATACCAAAGTATAGTTTTACAAAGAAGGCCAAAGCAAATGCTCAATACGATCGTTTCTGTCAATAAGACTTCATCAGTTGAGCTCGAATTTGATATAGATATAATATTTCTGAAAGAAAAAGTGGTATCATACAAGGCCATTTAATAAATGTAAATGTAGAACCTTAGCGTACCCACAGTCAAATGAATATCTTAGCTTTGCGAAGTTTAGAATTTAAATGGTGTTATCCGAGCAAAATACTACTTTAGGGCACACTACTACATAGGGAAAATTGATACTGTGTTTATGTATACCCTCGGGACTGAAACGGTCTATTAAGAGGCAACGACCCAGTGATTATAAATATTATTAACAATACCAAATTCTAGTTTTACAAAATTGACCAAAACAAATCATCAAGGCGATAAATGGGTGACTTAAAAATTGGCGATACTCTCCAAAACATTGTCTCAGAATTTGTATATGTGTATATGTCGTAGTCGTACGCTTTTTGAAGTATCTGTAAGCAATTTCGTCATACGTAATGCAAAACGTTCGGGCCTGCATACCCGTAGTTGACCGACTGGTCCTACAAGTAGTCGAATCACTAGTTGTCGCCACGGTCAAAGTAGTATAAGTAGCCTCAAGTAGACATCTGACTGGGCCAGGTGAGGGGATAGGACTCCTATCGTGATCCTCCTTCACTCGAATCCGATTAAACGGATGAGAAAGAGGAGTGCAAGTTTCATCAAGGGTGACTCCGGTATCTCATGTTTAGTTAGATCTTCAGTTATGAATCCTCTTTGTGGGCCGTTTTCCATGCGGAAATTGGCCGAAAATACCCGATGGAGGGTACGGTACCAGTTATATCTTGCAATTAGTTGACACTTTCCAACACTGTGTGATCTGCTAATATCATCGACGCAGACGCCGAGTGGTATTGCATATATCAATGATGATACTGTCCGTATCCATATCTCTAACGGAAGCGAGTGGATAATCATGTTGATCAAGAAACGCCACATATAGCATCTTACTTTTCAGCACGAGTCCAAATTTCTTGAATCTGTTTTTTATACGCCGCCTTTAAGGCGGGTGTATATTGGCATCAACCTATCCGTCTGTTCGTTCATACAACATATTATTCAAAGCTATCAGGACTAATGAACATAAAGAAACGAGTAATCGCCCGTTCCTCAAGGTCAAATTTGCTAATAAGGGCATTGACGCTTTGAATATAAGCAATATTTTGAACCAAAACTCCGTCCAAAGTAAGATCCCTCCATAGTTCCAATACAACGATTCACCATGTATTTCCTATAGCTATACGCGTTCAGTTGCATCTAAGATCTTCAATTACAAAGCAAGTCTGCAGCAACTCAATTTACCCAGCCTTTCCCAGAACATTCCGTCTTGTACCTGTTCTACATCTGAGTTCATGTACGCTCTATGTGGCCATTTTGTGACAGGTAATCTCAACATTGTCCGCAACAGGAAACTTAGAGATCTTTTATGCAAAGGCCCAAAATATAGGGAACCTGTCTCGTTTACATGGCGCCAAAACTTTGAAATTATTATGGACACACGTGAAGAATACGCCATACGTTAGGCTAAGAAAGACGATGTCGAACTTGATACTCTTTCAGAGTAGATTAAGTCAATCGGTAATGTTCTTAAACGAAGAATTCGACGACTTAAACATTCTGTCAACACAAAACACAATTCAGTTTTTCGTGACCCTGATGTTGTCAGAGAACTTTCCCGTCCCCATGAACATTTTATCATCGTTCCTGCTGACAAAGCATCTAACAACTTCACATTTGTCTGCAGGCGATACAACTTCAGCATCCTACAAGAGGAACTTGGACTCAACACACTTTCTGAAAACCTTTTTAAAAGCTTTTTAAGCAAAGTACTGAACATATTTTATTGAAACTTTATACAGTTGTTTCCTGCCACAAGTTCTCGAGATGACTCGAATTTCAAGGTTTTGGTTTGCAAATATAGGTCACCGTTACTATTTGTAGAATTTTAGCTTGTCAGAATCTTTTTAAATAAAGCACTGAAAAGATTTTATTGAAATTTTATACAGTCACAAGTTCTCGAGACGAATCGAATCGAATCGAATCGAAGGTTTTGGTATACATATATAGGTCACCGTTACTATTTTTATAATTTAGCTTGTCCAGAGCTTTTTAAGCAAAGTTCTGAACAAAATTTATTGTAATCTTATATAGTTGTTCCTTGCAATAAGTTCTCGAGATGATTCGAATTGTATTTTTAGAAATATGCAACTATGCTTGTTGACGCTTTCTAAATAATTGTGATAAAAAATGAATGAATTTTTATAAAACTTTTTTTTATATAAATTTATTTAATATCAAATAACATAAAGTGGAGATAATACCTCCGCAGAGGCCCTCCGTATATTCCCAACCAGCGGTGCCAGGGGCCCTCTGATTGGGAAAAAAGGATATTCATAGTAAAGTACATACATCAATACACGTGTATAAACCGGAACATTAATGTTCCGTTTGGTGGATATTATCCACTCGAGGCATTTCCTGTTTCAACCACGTGGAATCTGTTGTCAACATTTGCTGTAAAGTGCACGGAAATTTTGTGAAACTGAGGTCAAAAACACCACGTGTTTTACAATAGCTTTGAAGGAAATTAATCGGTGCTTTTCATTTAAAAGGAGTGTATATTTGGAATCTGGAATGGAGTATATTTTTCAGATAGTGTTTAAATTCACACCGACAGGAGTTCCGTAACATAGTATTATACCAACTGGTAACAGGAGACGAGATTTGATGATTCCGGGAATGAAGCACCCATTTTAGATAAGTGCTCTTTAATATACACTTTCTTAATTGCTTTTGATATTTTGTGATGACACTAAGTGGAACCTTGTTTGTAGTTGCCCAGTACTCGACATATATACATTTGTTGAGACTGTAAACATATTGTGTACTTAATACATATTCATAATATAATTTACTTACAATCAATCATACATGCATACATTGTATATATATATAAACAAATATATCTGCTCACCCACTTTGGGTACAGTTATCTAAATGCATAAACATTCATATATAACTACATAGACATGTTTATTTATACAAACTCGTAAGTACATGTACACTTATACATACATTATAGCTACACTCACATACATGTATACATGCCAAATCATATACACAGGGATATGCATAAGCGTTCACAAAATGTTATTTATATAGAAAAAGGTTGTATAAACCATATAATTTCTCACACATGTATACACATGCATACCTACTCATACTCATGTATGCACACAAACAGATATTTATATCTATATTCACCATACATGTACACATACACACATACAGATATACACAATGTGTAAGCATATTTGAATATATTGTTTTATAAAGATGCACCTGAAGGATATGCATATATGTAAGTTGTATCTATACATTTACACACACATGTGTATATGCATACACTCACACACCTTGTACATACACATACCTTGTACATACATATATATATATATATATATGTACACACATAAGTATTCCATGCAATTACACAACATATAAATAAATGTGTGCAATAATATTTATTATATTGATATTGAAATAATATTAAACTTGCATTTCTTTTTTCTTTGATAATTAATTTTTGGTTTCTTACATGTATATTTATCTTATTATTCATTTATTTATTTATTCATTTTATATGACTGCATTTTTGTGAAGATACCATTCTACATTTGATTATTTGCTGATATGGTTTACAGTAATGTGTTACCAGTGATGTATGTTGTTCTATTGCATAATATATTTTGAATAGGTTTCCAAAATTGTATGAGGTTTGGTATTTTTTTCTTTGTATATAGACATTTTATTGTATATTTGTTGTTTGAGAATGTTTGAGATGTTGACTTTATTTTTCTTCTTTTCACTTACAAAATAGCTTTTGTATATATATAGTAGTACATATAGTTCAAGTCATTATACTCCTTATTTTGTATTTTATATCCAATGACAAAGTTTTTTAATGTAAACATATTTTTTTCATATCCTATCTTTTATAGAAATCATTTACAGAAGATTTAAAATCTACCAAGTACTTACATTTAGTGAAAAAGTGATCATAATCATCATTAGTGTTATATATTATAGTAAGGGTCTTTTTCAATTTTCCAATTATATAAAATTTGTTTTGTAGCCAAGATTTTATTCACTAGCTTCCATCTAAATTCTTTTAATTTGTTTTCATCTGAGACATTAAATAAGAATAAGTTCATTGATTTTAAATGTGCATTATCTATGTTTAAAGATTCTTTCCAGTATAAATAACCTATGGGGGATTCAGAAATTAGTTTTACAAAGTGTTCATATATTTCTTTGTTGCAAGTGTTTTTAAATAAGATTTTATTTTGTTTAAAATTTTAATAAGTATTTTATTATCATCATGTGTATTAACTTTTGATTCTTTAATTTTTTGTATCCAAGCCCTTGGAATTGAGAATTTAATCTTTTCAGTTTAGGATATCCAATTAGTTTTGTTGTGTAGTTTAGTATATATTTTTTGTGGTATTTATTTGATATTTTTCATCAAGTATAACTTTGATTGTTATTAATTCACTTTCAATCCATTCTGGAAAACATAAACATTTGTCTCTGAATTTGATAAACTGATTTCCCCATAATTTTTGGTGATAGTATTTCATTGACACGTGACGGTATGGAATGCTTTGATGTAAGTGAAAACCAAGTATTTATTACGTCTCTATAAAAAGGTGAAATTCTATCTAATCCTTCTAGGTTTTTAATATTATCTAAATTCATTTTGCATATAAAAAGTTTCTTTCCAAATTTCTCTAGATCAATTTTTGGTATTTGTTTCCATAAGCCATCTTCTTTATTTATTAATTTTCTTATCCAGTTAATTCTAATTGTTGATATGTAGGATTTTAAGTCAAACCATTTTTATACCGCCATCATTGTAGTTTCTAATTAGTGTTTTTCTTTTGATTTTTTCACGTTTTCCTTCCCATATGAAGTCATATATTATTTTTTCAAATTCTAAAATAACAAATAAAGGTGTGTACAGCACTGAAAACAAGAAAGTTACTTGTGGAAGTAATAATGATTTGATGATTTGTATTCTGCCAAATATTGTTAATTTTCTGAGTTTTCATGTATTGTCCATTTTTTTTATTATTTTTTCCATCTTAGGTAACCAGTTAATTTCTTGTGTTTTTTCTTTATTCAAACCAAAATGTACCCCTAAGGTTTTAATTGTTATTTCATTCCAGCATATATTCTCAAAATTGTCTTCAATTCTTCTTTGGTTTCCTAGTCTTAGACCTTTTGATTTTTCACGATTTAGCACCAGAATATGTTCCAAATGTTTCAATTATATTCAATGCTCTCTGTATATCATGTTTTAATTGAAGAAACAGTGTAGTGTCATCAGCAAATTGAGAAATGTTTGCTTCTCTTTCAAATTTATCATTTATATTTATGCCTTTTACATTATTATCTTGTCTTATTTTTTCTGCCATTATTTCAACAATAATTACAAAAAGTAGTGCCAAGATAGGACATCCCTGTCTAATTCCACGTTTTATTTTTACTGGTTCTGATTCCCATTCATTATTTATCAATACACATGAGATATCTGTATAAAGTATTTTAACCCATTTTATTATATGCATGGTAAAGTCAAATTTTTTCATGGTTGCAAAAATGAATTCCCACTCAACAGTATCAAAAGCTTTTGCAAAATCGAAGAAGAATATTGTTCCATTTATTCCAAATTTGTCTGCATTATCTATTATATCTTGAATTAATCTTATGTAATATCCTATGTATCTTACTTTTATAAATCCACTTTGATCAGTATTAATTATCTTTGTTTTATTTTTTCTGCTAAACAATGTGCTAATATTTTATAATCTACATTTAATAAGGAAATTGGCCTCCAATTGTTTAAGTCTGTTTGGTCATCTTTTTTGTATAATACTGATACCATTCCATTTTTGTGAATTTGTTAATGATTCTGTTGCATAACAATTGTTTAAAGTATCTACTAGTATAGACTTTAAATCTGGCCAAAATTTTCGGTAAAACTCTACAGTCAATCCATCAGATCCTGGGGACTTGTTTAGTTTCATTCTGTTTATAGCTTTTGTACACTTATCTATTGTAATATAAAAACCTCAGATACCAAAGTGTAAATCAATAGAATGTCCAGGACATAGATACAAATCCGATAAAAAATGGACAAACACGGACCTCTGGAAACCAAGAGGTGGGATCAGGTGCCATGGAGGAGTAAGCATCCCCTGTCGACCGGTCACACCCGCCGTGAGTCCACAGTCAAGTCCAGTGAAACACGTGAGGAGTGTATCCTCGTCACAATTGGTACAGACGTCTCAACAACCGCCAACGAAAAGGCAACTCAACATTTCACTTAGTGAAACAGAGTAGTCGCAAAGAAGACTATTATACCGACCGTAAAACTTGCGGAACGTTGACATTAAACGCGGTTTTCGATATCCCTGTGTCAATAATTTGTCAGTGAGTAGTTTACCTCTGTATATGAAATCTTCATATGTTGTACACGCCCTGGCATATCGGGATCATTTGTGAAATATAAACTCCATATGCAGGTGACTGAGGTATATTACTACTTAAATGTGGAAAATTTACGATGGGAAAGCCGAAATCGTCGCGTTTATCGTATAGCTTCGTAGCTAATTTCCCGTCTGTGTTTATGTTAAGTAAAATGTCTAAGTATGAAGCGTGTGTGCTTGATTCTGTTGTATCTTTAATTTCTAGTTCACTGGGATATATCGCTTTGACATATGTATGAAAATTGTCATTATTAATTGACAAAACGTCGTCGATATATCTAAATGTCAAATTAAAAGACACCGCTAGCTTTTTCTTCTTTTGATTCAGCAGTTTCTGAATGAAGTCTGCTTCGTATGAATAAAGGAACAGGTCGGCCAATAAAGGAGCACAATTGGTTTCCCATGGGAATGCCGACAGTTTGTTGAAAGACCACGTCTCCGAACATTACAAATATATTGTCTATTAGAAATTCCAGCATGTTTTTTATATCAACTTCAGTATATTTATGTGTAGAATCAGAGTGGTGTTTGACAAAATAAGTATCCTGATAGCCAATCACTAGATATTTAAATTTTCGGGTACCACCTTTAGTGAAAAAGCAGTTGTCTATGATGCTGAAAAGTCTTTCTTTTAATTTTTCATGAGGAATAGTAGTGTAAAGAGTAGAGAAGTCATAAGTTTTGATGCTGTGAATTCGAGAAAAATTGTGTGCCTTCAAATTTTCTAAAAGCTGTTTAGAATTTTTAAGTATCCACATCTGATTTACACCGCTTCTGGAATAAGCAACTGTACAGTATTGTTGAAGTTTCTCTTTAACGGCTGTCAATATCTTGGTAAGGAGTAAAGATAAAGGTTTTGGTAGAACATTTGCTGGATCCTGCTATGTATCTTTGCTTATATGGGGTTTTATGAAGTTTAGGTATCCAATATAAATATGGCAGCTCGAAATCGGTATCCGTTGTAGGTATATCAAATGAGCGTAATACGGATACGTGATTTTGAAGGATCTCGTCCTTTGAAAGTGAGCTACGTGTATATGTAGGATTATCAGAATTCATATTAAACCCAAGTTCTTCTAATAAACAATTATAGTAATGCGCCTTACAAATAAAAACTATATTATTTGAGGCTTTGTCTGCTGGTACCAGTACATATTGGTCATGCAACCTATCCAGTTCAGTAACTACTTCTGGATCATTAAATACAGAGGGATAACGTGTTTTCATAGTCCCTTTAAGTTTTCGAATACGAGATTTTATCAACCATCGTATGGCTTTCAGCCATTCAGACAAAGTGTCTGGTTCTTCGTCTTCATGTTTGGCCCATCGTCTGGCATAATCTTCGACAGAATCCATAACTAAACTGAAATTCTGACGCCAATTAAAGGAACGGGCTTCCCGGTATTTAGGGCCCCTTAAAAATAAGATTTTTGAGGCTTTCATTTTCAACAATAGAAACGTCGCCGGTAATGACATGCCCGATAGTATTGTATTTGAAAGCACATGAACATGTGACAGTGTTGTGTAGAAGATGGTTGATGTCTAGGCACTGCAAAACCTGTTTGTAATTGAATAGCTTGGATGCGATGCTAGGTGTATAGCTATATGAAATGCAAGGCGTGATCTTCAGTTTAAAATATGGTGGAATACAGGACTGAACTTTTTGTGATTTAGAACATTGCCAATGTTTAAAGCGTCTATGCCCGTATTTGTAAAATTTAAGTTTAAGGAAAAGACGTTTCTGTTCAGCACAGTCATTGTTTGTAACACGTGCAGGCTTAAACAGTCTGTGATAAGCTATGTCCATTATAATGGAGTTAAGTATGTATTCTGGGGTTGAAGAATCAGTGTAGGGGCTCACTCTTGCTTCTTCAAAAAGTTTATTGAGATATGTAAAAGGAACAGAATAAAGCCTGCTGCGAATGTGATGAAGACCCAATATTTTGTTAACGTAAGGTAAAAGAGATGAAAAAGTGACATCATATATGTATGGTCGGTTGTAAGAACGATGTCCGTGACTTCGTTTACGTCTTACGTTGGAATTAAAAAGTTCCATCACATTAACACCTTTACACAGTGGGCTTGATAGATTGCCCACACTTTGTTTATTGTCATTACATCCATAGGGATATGCAGTGCCAAGCTGTTTAATCCAAAATTCTTCACGTTGTCTACGGAAGGGGGTACTCAAGGTGGGTTTGTTGGTCCAGTGGTATATTGTTTTCAATTATACGCTCTCTCATAGACAAGATGGAATGGTCAGAAGAGTTGAAATGTCGATAGAGTATCTGGTTACCCCCATTATTAATCTGGAATCGATGACTAGATACTCTTTTATTTAAGGGCCCCTTAGTTTCGCCAACATAAATCAAACCACACAAGGCACACTCAATTCCGTAAACAACGTTAGATGATTTGCAGTCTAGATGATCCCAGCTTCTGGTGTTGTAATGCTTATTTGTCAGATTGCTGGTGAACACTTGATCGGTTATTAATAAATGACATCTTTTACAATTTTTGACAGAACATTTAGAAATTGTTGGTATATTATTAGAAAATGAACTATCAAAAATGTCGTCAAGTGGAATCTGACAATTGTTTATGGGAACATAAGCATTATTATGTTTATACCATAACTGGTCATCTTTTGACTGTACATATGTAAAATTTTTAATGTCCCGAAGGACAACCCGGGGAGCACCAAACAATCTCTGTGAGTCTGTGCTCCCTATAGACCTCACAGAAGGACAACTTTTTATACTGGGCGCCGTGTCATCCAGTATGCAATGGTTTGGTATTTGTATATCCATTAAAAGCATATGTACCGAGTGACAAGTATCCTCGGGGACAATATGTCCACCAGCAGTGATACATACTCGGTGGTAAAAATATAAAAACATTAGATACCAAAGTGTAAATCAATAGAATGTCCAGGACATAGATACAAATCCGATAAAAAGTGGACAAACACGGACCTCTGGAAACCAAGAGGTGGGATCAGGTGCCATGGAGGAGTAAGCATCCCCTGTCGACCGGTCACACCCGCCGTGAGACCACAGTCAAGTCCAGTGAAACACGTGAGGAGTGTATCCTCGTCACAATTGGTACAGACGTCTCAACAACCGCCAACGAAAAGGCAACTCAACATTTCACTTAGTGAAACAGAGTAGTCGCAAAGAAGACTATTATACCGACCGTAAAACTTGCGGAACGTTGACATTAAACGCGGTTTTCGATATCCCTGTGTCAATAATTTGTCAGTGAGTAGTTTACCTTTGTATATGAAATCTTCATATGTTGTACACGCCCTGGCATATCGGATCATTTGTGAAATATAAACTCCATATGCAGGTGACTGAGGTATATTACTACTTAAATGTGGAAAATTTACGATGGGAAAGCCGAAATCGTCGCGTTTATCGTATAGCTTCGTAGCTAATTTCCCGTCTGTGTTTATGTTAAGTAAAATGTCTAAGTATGAAGCGTGTGTGCTTGATTCTGTTGTATCTTTAATTTCTAGTTCGCTGGGATATATCGCTTTGACATATGTATGAAAATTGTCATTTGGATTTTTTAAAAGTTTTGTAAGTTTTTGTTTACTTCTGTTACCTTTGTTTTCGGATTGAATTTTTTATATAGTCGTATATTCCATTTTTTCCCAATGTTTTTTGAATCATATAATTCTTGATAGAATTGTTTTAGTCTCTGTAGTATGTCAAATTGCTTCGTAAGGAGCTGCCCATTTTCATTTTTTTATTTTTATGATTGATTTTTGTGTTTGTCTTTGTTTTTCCAGTGATAGAAAATATTTAGTATTTTTCTCCCCGTCTTGAAACCATTTAACCCTTGACCTAATTTTTGCTCCCTCACCTTTCATTGAGTAATATTGTTCTATTTTATTTTCTAATTCTTCTATTTCATCATCTACATTTTTTTCGTTTTTGTCCCTTTCATTATATTTATTTTGTAATTTATTTTCTAGTTTTTCGATTTCATTTTTGTTCTGTTTTGCATTGTTCTTGCTGAAAGCAACACTTTTCTCTTTAATTTCTATTTTTAGAAGATCCCAGGATATTTTCATACTTTCTGAACTGTACATGTCTCCTGTTTCCTTTTTGTGTTTATTTATTATACATTTTATCATAATTACAGATTTTTCGTTTTTTAATAAATTATTATTCAATTTCCAATAGCCAGGGCCTCTTGGAGGAATTTTACAATTTATTATGATTGATATAGCCAGATGGTCTGTTGTTTTTATCATTGCTGGTCTTATGTTGGTTTTTGTCATTTTTTGTATAATTTCTTTTGATATGAGGAAGAAGTCAATTCGACTTGCTTCTGTGGTTGATGATTTTCGTTTCCATGTAAACTGTTTGTTTTTCTGGGTTATTTAGTCTCCAGACGTCTAGGAGATTATGGTTTTTCTACAATAACTTAAAAGTTTCAACTGGGTTTTTAAAGTTATTGTTTGTTTTTCGGTCAATTTCTTCTTGGACTTCATTCCAGTCCCCTCCAATTGACCTATTGCCAGTTCAGCGCCTCCTAGCGGTCACAACTTACATTAGATCCAAGATGGCGACATAGTGGGTGTAGAGTTCAAAACGTGATTTCCACAGCAATTTCTTCGATTCAGTACATTTATACGTTATCTGGAGCTTAATTTCTTCATTAACAGGTAAGGAAAATTACTATTATAATATATTCTGTTAAAATTACGCTGTTTTCATGAAGAATTTTAGGAGAACAGCATATAAGAATATATATGTAAACGGAATGTAGGTCATACAGGTGAATCAGTGCATAAGAAGGCAAGAAGTTGGCGCTTAAAATTGTCCGTATTTTCTACATTTCAGTTCTATTTCCGGGATATTTAATTTGTTTAACTTGTTTTGCTTCTATTTATGTACAATGTAAAGAATATTTTCCGTTTTAAACGTGCATTTAAATCGTTTGTTTCCGATGATATAAGGGCATCACAGCCACAGGTAACACTGCCAATGGCTTTGCTGTGTATGCTAACAAATCGGACAAATGGCGCCATTTTTTGCCCATGCTACCTGTTATAACTGAATGTACTTGTCACGTGACCTCCACTAGTCCTGAATGATAATTTAAGCAGGAGGGTTTGGCTGGGTATTGGCAATGTTTTTCATATGAATTTTCATTTTATCCAAATCTACATGCATTTCAACAGCTTAGGTTTTTAAAAACATATATGTCATATTATTTTTTGTTGAAACAGTGATTATCAAATAATATCCACATTGCATGTTCTCATCACTAAAGATACTAAATGGCATGCAGAGATTTAACATGCCAAAGATAAATTTAACCTACTTAATATACTCTTCTCCACTTGTGTGTATCATTATAATTCATTTTACCTTTAGGATGTCAAAAGCATGTTCTAAGAAACATGTTGAGCCTGAAGACACTGTCCTTAAGACCAAAGAAAGTAGACAGCAAGACAGGCGACTGTATTGCATATGCAAGTTGCCAGATGATCCATCCCGACTCATGATTGGATGCAATTTTTGTGATGAGTGGTTTCATCCATCATGTGTAGGCTTAAGTGATGATGAGGTTCCAGATATGGACACATGGCATTGCCCAGGATGCATAGAGCTGATGACTTTAAACCCAGCAATGTCACACAAAGGTAAGTAGGTTTAGCAGGTTAAATAACCCTCAATGCTCAATCGCCGTAAGTGCCGAGCATAGGCCAAAATTTAAAGCCCTTCACCAGCATTTGGTGAATTTACATATGAATGAAAGAATCTTGAAAGGGATGTTAAACAGCATTAACAATTTCTGAATGCTGCTATCATTTTTCGATGAAAAAGCAAAGTATTGGATATATTATATTTGATTGTCTCAATCATACTTTACTATTATTTTCATGATAATTGTAAATGTAATAAAGATTAATGTCCAATCCTACGTAGATTACATTGTAGACATGTAATACATAACTACATTTTTGTTTTCTTTTTTTGCATTGTTGCTAATTTTCTTTATTATTTCATTAAAACAGGTTTATTGGGATTTAAAGGACGTGTAGCCCCAAAAGATGGATGGTGTGATACATTTCCTGTGACAGAAATTGATGAAAATATCATTATTTCCACCATCCAAACAAAGAGACATAAGGTTGAAGGATGGACCCTTTTTCGTGAAGGGAAAGTTACTGGCCTAAGCAGTAATTGTGTCAACAATTTTATTTACTTTCGTGGCCAATGTCAAGCAGCAATGCGACAAAATGTTTATATTGTTTATATATGCTTAAAGAATGGAGGACAGAATTTGAAGTGGGCAACATGTTCCTGTCCAGCTGGTATTGATGGACAGTGCAAGCACTTAGTTGCAACACTCTATCTTTTGATAGACTTTTTTAGACAGGACATAAACAAAATTCCAGATATCAAGTCTTGCACGGATACTCTGCAGATGTGGCATGTAAGAAAGCCATTTACAGATGAGCCACTTCTGTTTGATGAAATTTCTTTTGTGAAACACGACCCAGAAAAACCTATTAAGAGGGATCTGTGTGCCGTCGCTAGATTTCACAATCCAGTGCCAGATTTTGCAAGTACCATGGGAAGTGCTAAACTGCGTAAACTTTTCCATCTTTATGATTCAAGTGGAATAAACTTGCCTGTACTTGAAACAATTAAAAGTAATGATTTTGCTCCAGTAGCACAAAAGCAGCATTCTGATTTTGATCTGACTGTAGAAATGTTTGATGCCATACAAAACCATGATATGAACAATTTTGGAACTTTATGTGATTTCACATCAAAGGATGCCAGACTCCATTTTGAAAATATTGTTAATGTTGATTTACATAGTGCCAAGGTGATTGAGAAGAACACCAGGTTGCAAAGCAAAAGTAGCTTTTGGTTTTCAACAAAGGGAATTTCGCCTAACATCATCAACATTTGGTACATTTTGTCGGTTAAAACCAAATACAGATCCAGTGAAGACATTTCAGATCAAGAGCAGAGTGTTTACTTCCCGTAGTGTAAAACATGGCATACATTTTGAAGCACGGGCATTTGCAAAATATTTAGGACAGATTCCGTGTGTCAGCTCATCTGTTGGTCTTGTTGTCAATCCAAAAATGTCATTTTTAGCAGCATCACCTGATAGACTGGTCAAGATAGACAATAAACTTCGCCTGGTTGAGATCAAATGTCCTTATTCACTTTTCCAGAGGAAGATTGCTATTCGACAACAAATGAAGGAAAGGTCATTCTATTTACAGATGGATAGCAACCAAGTGACATTGAAAAAGACACATGATTATTTCTATCAAATACAGGGACAACTACATATAACTGAAGTGGAGTCATGTGATCTTGTAGTATTTGTCCCACCAGATGATATTGTCATTGTCAATATAAAGAAAGACCAAGATTTCTTTGATCAGATGTTTGTTAAGTTGAAGCAGCTTTATTTTGATCATTTATTACCCAGTTTTGTTGACCTGTGTAGCTACTATGAGTGATAATACTTTTTTGCAATTACATGTAAATGAAATACTCTTGAAAAATAGATACATGTAGGAATATTTATTCTTTACAGTGTCAATAGTAATATTACATGTACACACACACATATATATATATTTCTTAATTGTAGACAATAATTTAGTACATGTAATGATGATTATAATATAATCTAGGCCAATACATGAAATAAACATTCTATAAAATAAATGTAATGAAACAGATTAAAACATAAATCAGTTGAAAACTGAAGTGTACTATTTGATACTCAAGACTCAATCAAGTTAAAATTAAATAGTGTATCATAAATGATATGTACAATATATATATATATATATATATATATATATATATATATATATATATATATATATATATATATATATATATATATATATATATATATGGACACTTTGGACTGTCATTAATAGTCTGAATATTGATATTTTGTTCATAAAAATTTAATATTACTTAGGGACAATTAGGATCAATACATTTCTTAAGCATTTTCTGAAATTTGAGCAGTTTGTCCAGGTTTTCTCCATGTTATTGAACTGTGTTACCAGTTACATTAAAGTACCAAATTACTTGACTTTTCAAAATTTGTATTTATCAGTACATGTGCATTGTTGTATATCCATATAGAATTTCTCATCAATGACAGCCCTTGTAATTGTACACTATATGCATGTATTTATATAAATCACAAAATATTTGTACATTGACCAAAACAAATGATTGATAAAATAAAACATGGTATCATCACTTAATATTTACACTGTACAACTTGTTATTGGTTATTTAGAGTAATAAAAGTGACAAGTGTTTATTTGGTCTTGAAAAGAGTCCCTGTAAAATTGGCAAGATGTGCACAAACATACCAGATTTTCTCCAGCATGGGACAAATAGTCACTGGTACAATGCCACGTAAAATTTCGAATTATTTCACCTTGCGAACAGCTCGTTCAACATGGACTCTCACCACAGCTATACTACGAGATGAAGCAAGTTCTTTGTCGCAGAATTGATCCTTTCCATTTAGAAATGCTGGTATTATTAATTTTGCACCACGCCGATCTAAATCATCTTTAATGTCAAAACCACGATCAACCATCACACCATCTCCTTCCTCAATTATATCTAAAAGACCACAGTGTCTTACAATCTTCTTGTCTGAACAGCGCCCAGCATACAATGATGAAACAAAAGTTATTTGTCCATCTGGGGAAATCCTTAACAATCCCTTGGCAGTGTTATGGTGCTTGTAACTCGAGAATGTCTCACGTTCACAATCTGATGCAGATGGCTGCTCAATAAAAATCTCAGTGCAGTCAATAATCACACGTGTTGAGGCATAATGCTCTCTAAATACTGATGGCATGGTTGTTTCAACACGATGCTTTGATGGCCAAATTGGTAGACTGCGCAGCCTGTCATATAAAAATGAAATCCAGGTATTCAGTATCCTAGACAGGTGACCTTCTGAGAGCTGATATAAATCTGCTATCATCTTCTCTGGTAATCCCTTTCTGAGTCTTACTAATGTAACAAACAATTCCTCCATGGGAGAGAGAGTCCGTGTAGGTCCTCTTTTGTTTAGAAGCATGTAGGGTGTTCCTTTTGATGTGTTTTCAGTTCCAACATAATACAAAAAGTTGGCCTCTGGTAACAGAAAGTTATAAAAACAATTCAATGACTTATATGTCGGGAAGCCCGTATAATATTTAATGTCTGTGTCGGACCCACAAAACCGCAACAGAGTAAATTTTTCCTCATTCCGCAGCTTTAGGAGATTGATGTTGTGTTTGACAACATCATTTTTGTCTGGCGAAGGTTCACATTCAATTTCTTGTAGACTATCATCACTACTTTTTGATGAATCAAGGTTGGTTGTTGATTCTGTAGTCTCTGCATCATTACTACATGTAGGTCTTAAGCACACATCTGTTGATAGAGGCACCTCATCTGCACGAGAATCTTTGCCCAACTGTTTTCCAAATTTGCTGTTTGGTACAATCAAAGGTTCTCGTATAAGCTTTCGTCTGCATTTTGGAGAACTTAGTGTCCACGCAAACACAGATGGTACCGCATCAAACTTCAGACGTGCTCTCTCACGGTTTCCCATATAAGTTCCCAGGTAATTTTCCGATTTAAAGTGCTTTGAGCAAACTTTCGTACTCTGGTTGATGGTAAAATTGACTCCAGTGTCACGTCTAATAGCAATGATCCACTTCTTTCGCTTCACAGGATCCTTTGGAAATTTGTGAAATGATACATGCTTGCATGACTCGTGACTAGAATTACTACTGCATTGGGGAACACAGCAGTGGTGAGTCATGGCTATTGGTCCTGCAAAGAAAAAAAAATATATATATATATATGGTATTAGCAAATCATTTCCCTCCTTTTTATTTTGTGGATAAATACTGTGTTTGAATATATGCAATTTATATCGGTGACAAGATTGGCAGAAAGAGTTACTGTTCCTTGCTACTACTGCTTAAGATTAACCGTGTGTAGAATGTAAATATAATATAGAAACAGAACCTGAGTAAAAGACTTTCACTTTGCTATATATAAGCCCCCCCCCCCCAAAAAAAAAAGTTAGCCCCCCACTTTGAATTTGCTTCCGACGCCTATGATATATATATATATATAAACATTTTATTACATTTATACATCTGAAGTTGTTTAAGTATACTATGTGATAAGAAAAATATATTTATCCCCAGGTCCCCCACTATATACCTCTTCTTTTCTCCTTCATTTAACTTTTATATTTTATATTAATATTGCTTTTATTTTATTTTCCAAATATTTGTTTGACTCTTCCAATTTCTCAATATGAATTTGTTTCTAATACATACATTAATGACGCCATCAAGTTCTGCATAAACCACGACAGGTGTAACACACACAAACAAATTTTGCGTCTCTGTTAAAACCAAGCACCAAATAATATAAATAATGGTTAGATGTAAATTTTCAGGACTAGTGGAGGTCACGTGACGTTATAACAGGTAGCATGGGCAAAAAATGGCGCCATTTGTCCGATTTGTTAGCATACACAGCACAACCATTGGCAGTGTTACCTGTGGCTGTGATGCGCTTATATCATCGGAAACAAACGATTTAAATGCACGTTTAAAACGGAAAATATTCTTTACATTGTACATAAATAGAAGCAAAACAAGTTAAACAAATTGTATATCCCGGAAATAGAACTGAAATGTAGAAAATACGGACAATTTTAAGCGCCAACTTCTTGCCTTTTTATGCACTGATTCACCTGTATGACCTACATTCCGTTTACATATATATTCTTATATGCTGTTCTCCTAAATTCTTCATGAAAACAGCGTAATTTTAACAGAATATATTATAATAGTAATTTTCCTTACCTGTTAATGAAGAAATTAAGCTCCAGATAACGTATAAATGTACTGAATCGAAGAAATTGCTGTGGAAATCACGTTTTGAACTCTACACCCACTATGTCGCCATCTTGGATCTAATGTAAGTTGTGACCGCTAGGAGGCGCTGAACTGGCAATAGGTCAATTACAAAAACCTTTTCTACATTTGGCTAATTTTGTACTCAGGTTTTCAAAGAAAGTGTTTCTTTGGTTTCTTTCATTTGGGGCATATAGGTTTACTATAGTGAATGTATCTTCATTAATTTTCATGTTCAATATTATAAACTTACCTTCAGAATCTTTATTTACATCTATACTTTCAGTTTTTAGTATATTGTTTATAAAAGTGGATACTCCTCTACTTTTGCTTGTTCCAAAGCTATGGTAACATGTCTCTTGGTATTCTGCATTAATGCGATTTTCTATTGTTTGTGTGAAATGTGTTTCTTGGATCAGTGTAATATCTGATTTTTGTTGTTTTATCCATTGGTACAGGCGATATCTTTATTGTTCATTTCCAAGACCCTGAGCATTCAGTGATGTGAGAGAATAATGTAAAGGTGTAAAAGTTTCTTTGATTTAATTCTTGTGTATCTAGATTTTCCCTTACCATTTTTGCAAATCTTATTTGTTTAAATTTAAAAGTTTTATTTTGTAACTATTCATATACTTAAGAGCCGGCCTGGCTCAGTCGGTAGCGCTCTCGACTCTTGATCGTGAGGTCGTGAGTTCGAGTCCAGCTTGCGGCAGGTTTGTTTCCTGTCTTGCGGATGAGACAGTAAAAACCGAGGTCCCGTGTAACAGTAGGCGTTGGCACGTTAAAGAACCCTCACTGCTCAATGGCCGTAAGTGCCGAGCATAGGCATTTGGTAACGTCTCCATATGAGTGAAAGATTCTTGAGTGAGACGTTAAACAACAATAAACAAACAAACATAAAACTTAAATATAATATATACATTTTATATACATATTTTGTTTTTACTTGAATAAAATGATTTTTAAACAATTTCACTTGTAGGTATGTTTTTGTATTATCATTCAACCAAGGCAGAAAGGAAAGCAGTCTATTAAGTTTTGTTTCCTTCACTTGTGGACAATTTATACGTTTTACCTCTGCCTGCTACAAGTTCTGCAGGTGATGGTGGGGTTCTAACATCTGAAGGAATGTTAGTAGATTTTTTTGAAGGAGTTTCATTTTTATTGGCCTTCAGAAATTTGTCCATTGCACCAATTTTTTTTATTATGAATGGGATTTTTACTTTCCTTTTTAGCAATTTGACATTTTTGCTGATTTTTTCTTGTTTTGTTTTGTTTTTACTTGTTGATCAATTGATTGTTCAACTTCCTCATTAGGTGATGATAAAACTTAATACATTTGTTCTTTGCAACATGTTCTTGAAACAAATCAATATTTCAACGTCATTGTTTGTGAATATAGGGCAACTATTTTTAGAAATCATACATAACTTTATGTGTTTTGTATGTTTTTGATGCAGACACATTTCATTATGCATATCCATGTATACTCTTATACCTGTATATTATAATATGTTATAATCACGTACTAATCTCTACCCAACTAACATTCCTCTTTCGCATCCCAATACGGCAATAGTGCATGCTTATTGTTAATTGCTTTTTACAAATGAATTGTGCATCGCTTTTCACCGCGGGCGTATTATGTACCGTTTGCTCTTGTTCTAGCTTATCAGCCGTTCCACTCCGGATGCGAAATGTTTGTTCAAGAAGTTCTTCTGTGTTACAAATACTGGAGCTCAATATACCTTGCACACTACTTTGCAGTTGAGGTATTACGGTAGAAGTTAGGTCACCTAGTACACCGAGGTCTCTCAGCGATGATGATATCATTTGTTTACTTACCTGAGACCCATTTACATTGATATTTAGTTTGTCGACAATAATATTGGCTTTTTTAAGCTTAGACTCCGTGTCTCTGATAACCGACGTTTACCGGACATATTTTCTGCTGACATCTTTAACACTTTATTAGTGATATACTTACAGTATAATGTATAAGCTCATGCATTGGTTACACGTGTTACAAGCATACAGGTGACTACACAGTGGGCAGTAAAGGGCATAGGCCCTCTTGTAAACGTCGCAAAATCCACGTCTATTTTTTTAACGTTAGTCCACAGAAATTTCTCTAGGCACCCGCTCTATCACTTATATTTGGTTACAAAACATTCAAAAATACATTTTGCCCCATATTCCCAAGTCAAGGATTTCTGACTTCGTTCCTCAAACACCTTGACAGGGTACATTTCATATTTGATGATCACTGCTGGCGAGATCTAGCGCGATCTAAAATTTACTTAAATTGACCAGGCACTGACCTTTGACCTTAGCCGATGAAAAGACTCGTGGCATAGCTTGCAAGTTGCCATTATTCTATGTTTAGTACTTTCATTTCCACTTCCATGTGGTCGATGCGTGATGGATTGTTAGACGTGTTCTGATTCACTGTAGCCAATGATAGCTGCGGCCAATGGAAATCGACGCCGCGAAGTCACAATATACAGGTAAAATCTGTCAAGGTGTATGAGGAACGAAGTGGATCAGAAAACCTTGAGTTGGGAAGATGTATTGTCCTAGCTTTCAAAAACACGTCATGCCGTTATCCATTGAAATACGTTACATGTTCGACAGTAGTCATGACATTGTCTACACTAATTCCTCACTTGTTTTGTTTAAATTTTACGGCGGTCAAATTTTTTCCATGTTTGCTATTTGTCCTCTGAACCTCTTGTCTTATAGAGAGCCGGCGTGGCTCAGTCGGTTGTGCGCTCAACTCTTGATCGTGAGGTTGTGAGTTCGAGTCCAGCAGGCGGCAGGTTAGTTTCCTGTCTTTCGGATGAGATAGTAAAAACCGAGTTCCCGTGTCACAGTAGGTGTCGGCATGTTAAAGAACCCTCACTGCTCAATGGCCGTAAGCGTCGAGCATAGGCCAGACTTTGAAGCCCTTCACCGGCATTTGAGGACGTCTCCATATGAAGGAAAGATTCTTTAGTGAGACGGTTAAACAACAATAAAAAAACAAAAGTCTTGCCTTATAGAATAATTTTGTATCTGATTTTTACACTTCTGCATTGAAAGCTTGCTACATTTGCCTATATATAATTGATTCCAGACCCGTGGTACCATCCCAATCGCGATTCGCAATTGTTCTGTATGTTGATACCAATTGTATACCCTATCTGTCGTGTTCTAATGGATGTGATTTCGATTATCCATTGGTTCTTTGTTGTTACCTTCTACCTGATCAATATAAACAAACACTCCACCATTATATTCATCATTGTAAGTTATCACCGTCTTTGTGTTTGTAACATTGACCTTTCTTTTGATGACACTGAACTTCATAACACATTTTTAAAGTATTCCCTCAATATTTAAAGTAGTCTATTGCAATTGTACATATCTACCATTTTTTTGTTAGAAAATTACTCGTTTATATATACTAGTAATGTTATCTTGACCTTTAGACCTTTGTCACAGTAATCCTTGTAATTCTGAACAACTTTGCCATGTATCAATATCAAAAAGTGATCTATAGCATCTGGATAAAATGTCAGTGCATGTTATTGGAAACCTGTGACGGAACACCTCCTTATAATGTCACGTGTAGCGTGAAGAAGAAGTACCTATGGATATAACAATAAGACAAATTATATTATTCCACGGTCTCACCATGGATAGTGAATCTCAAACGAGATGGGACCAGGTGTCCGGAAGGAGTCAGTGTCTCTTGTTGGCATGCCACACCCGTCGCAAATGTTCCATTAAACCTCTCGAGTTAGGTGAAAAGGTCAAGCTCGTTCAATAGGTCATCAGTTAATTGTAGATATTTAGACAATCTAATTTAAAATCGATCTATGATCGCTCCTGTATTCTGATATGTCGCGTGTAGAATCTAACGCAATCCGCTTTGGGGTCACGTACGGATGACCTCATTGGTGTGTCATGAAAATAGTGACTTACACAATAATGTAAACGATCAATATGCAAAGAGATGTAAACATTTTTAACGTTATAAACAAGACACAAAATACAGAAGACACAAAATCCAGAAGTACAAAATTATTTACATAACGTTGGATTGATTTGAATCACCTAATATATTCCGATTGACTTTTGCGGTCTTACGGTTTCTTTTTTATCAAATAAATTGCATCTCTTTGCCTTTCGATTTTGTAAGTCACAGATAGATCCTCTCTGGGACATATCGGAAAACCATAGCAGTGAAAGATCGGTTTTTAATTAGACTGATATTTAGATAGAGTTTAAAATTGCGTTAAATAAATCTGAACACCCACCCCCATATATATA
>BROG01001602.1:25000-39603 GCA_030159075.1 Atrina japonica | reverse complement strand
ACAGATAAATGTCTGCATTACAATAATGATTTTACTGTAAAAAATGGATAATTAGCATCCCCTGACGGCACCAAAAAGGATAACATTATTTCAGAATCACGGCGGTAAGGGACACATTTAAAGATGTGCGACACAAATTGCATTTCAAATTAGCATAAGGAACAGTTATGGAATGCGGAATGAGATAAACATTCAGTAATATAAAGCAAACTTATGTATTATACATGTTTTATACATATATATCATTTTTAAGCTTTGATTTAAAAAAATAGCGAAAAAAATTAAGCAATTCTCTCTATACAAATACAGTGTATCAGTAAGAAAAAAATTGCCAAATATCTTTAACTTTAAAAATTAATAAAAAAAAACAAGTTACTATGTTTTTATCGAATAAACGGTCACTCGGTCTGTGATGTTTTATTTCTTTCGATTTGGGATGCGCTAAAAGCTTGCATTATTCAAATATTAACCGATGCTTGTCTTACTGTACATAAGACAACTAAAGGGCAGGGATTCACTTTGGAAATTATTGTGATAATTTGTTGACCAAGGAATTTAATTCCATGCGTACAGCATGAAATAGATCCTCATATATAATAGGTAAAGTTCAGCAAGGAGCTCATCTATCACATCGCATATATGGCAGGAACATCAGAAAAGCTATCCCACTCTCCCAAAATAGATAAAATTAACTTGACCAAGAACGAATTCTAAGATGTTTGATGGTATGGTACCGTGGATAGCATATCAATCCGGAAGCAATTAATTATATAATCTTCAGATATACAATGCAAACAAATGTCGGACTAATTATCGTTGTTACTTTGCATCTGCAGATTGGTTCACATCAGACTGATCATTTCATGTTAATTTTCAATATTTCCAATTTTAAAAATTCTATTGTTTTTGTTTACGTAACTAAGTAGTGATTTTGATGTTCGGTTATCGAACATTATGACGAGTTAATGGTTAATCGGTTAGTCGTTTACAACCTTAATAAACGCATCACTTACTTTCTGATACAAAAGATGCCTAAACCAATGATGATCGCAATGCCAACACATGTTCCAACGGTTACCCCGATAATGATTGTCACTGGAGCTAATATAAAGAATCACAGATACAAAAGCATTACTAGAAATGATCTTGACTAGATATATCAGGTTATATTTGGCATAAACGGACCTCTTAAAACCAGAGGAGGGATCAGGTGCTATAGAGGAACAGCCATATCTTCTAGATCAAACAAACCCAAATTGAGTTCAAAACCCAAATTGAGTTCACAGAAAAAAATCAAAATCAAATCCATTATTTATAACTGACAAATAAACTCATAATTGTGTATATAAATATATATCCCAACCCTTACAGGTATTTTGTATTGACAAAAACAATTGTTACTTACTGTTCCTTAACCGAAGATTTGGCATATGAAAGGAAAGTCACGAACGATGTCGACTATTATGTCAATCATGACACGTTAAAGATCACGAACTTCATCACTATCAATTCATTGATATTTTACTTTTTTTTTATTCCGTTCTTTAACATTTGTTGCCCAACCCAGACCTATTTAAGGTTATTTTAACCATAAAAATAACAGCTATTAAATGATAGATTTTTAACCAATTAAAGCAATCTGAGCTGTCGTTTACATGCTCATTTTATGTGATATCCTCATATATATTCCAAAGAGATCACTTGGTGTTTGGAATAACAAAAACATGTGTACTATTGCAACAATGTTGCAAAACATAACTTGTAATATCAGCTTTTTATTGTCCGCCGCACTTTGAGCATTGCAAAGTAACTTTCGGTATTTATTTTTCGAAGATTTCTGAAAGACCAATAAACACCTGCTATGTCCAGTTAATCTACATTCCATTCTTATTATCCTTTGTGCTTATTTTTATACATAATCATTGCATGCATAAATCAGGCATCGTATTATTTTACATAATGCGTGAACTCTCCATTAAGAAATCACGTCTGTATTCAAATATACTTTAAAGAACATAAAACTCGGTCGACCTTAACATATTCCGAGCGAGTAAAAGACCGAGAGTCCCTCACCGAATTACGAAGTATATTTGTATGGCGAAAGAGTTAAACTGAAAGGACATTGCATACTGAAATACAACTGAATTTTTTAAGGTACGGGAATACTTAAATTCTAATGAAACAAATATCTTCGGTAATTTTTTACGTGTTTGATACTGTATTTGACCACATGTTTTATCATATCATTGACTAGATGTCAGGGGACATAATCATTGTTACAGCTTATATCACTTTCAGGATACTGATATGATGAAACTAGTTTGATGATGGACAGATTCTGAAAGTTAATTGCAATTCATATGTCCGGTTATCACTTACCTGTTGTATGTTTCTCTGAGGAAATAGAATCCCTTTGGAAAGCTGGAAAATGAAAATAAAAAAAAAGATTAGATGATATATTAAACTGATATAATATCAATAATCAATTGCAATTGAACTTCATTTTCAAAATCAAATCCAACATTGAATATTACTGTTTATTGTATGTTACATAGTACATTGACTACTTGAACCAGATAAGTAAAATGGCAATGCACTTTTGTCAGTATATATATATATATATATATATATATATATATATATATATATATATATATATATATATATATAGACTAAAACAGAAGAAAACGTATGACCGTTATATAGGGTCCCAAGCCTTCAGGTGTGGTAACATGAACATATCACACATTTTCAATAACATTAGTATTAGATGATTGTCTTGACAAGTGTTTATTATGATGGCTTGTGTTAATACTGTTTTTGTTCTTCATTTTACAAGACAGATTTGATCGGTCATTGGGGTATTTTTTTCTCTGTTTTAGCAACAGATCACTTGTGATAAATGTTCATTTAAATTTCTATGAATTGTGTACTTAAATTGTTGAAAGGACCCTTCGTCTAATGAATAAGTTAAATAGGAAAATGATCACCATTTACTAGCGTTTAATACCTGAGATGTGTTTAGGTTGATCGGATCCGTTAAACTCCGCAACTGAAATTTACGGTTCTGTTTACCTTAGGTTTGCTTTCGAGCGATCCCGTCGATCTGCATCACTTTTTTCGGGTGTTGCTTGCACGTATTTCAATCATTTTACTAATATGTCTGGACGGAATCCCTTTTAATTATAATTTTAATTATCATCTGTTTTTTTATTTTTTTGGGGGGGGTATTAGGTCGCAACTTCCGGGCGCCATGTTTAATGACGTATATATCAATTAAGTGGTACGTCAGCTAGTGACAGTTTAAATTACATTTTCTTGTATACCCACATATTAAGAAACTAAGTGATTTTTAATGAAAGAATTGTATTTGAACATTATTGGCATACACACACACACACATTCACCCACCCACACACCCACCCACCCACACACACACTTACACAAACAGACACATTAACTTGAGATTCACAATACTTTCCCTGATAACGCAACATGAAGACTATGTAATAACGTACCTGTTGAATGTTTAACACTGGAAGAACGACTGCCTGGAAACGCTGAAACAATATGAAAATATTAAAAACAAAAAAGTAATAAGTAATGTTGTTGCTAAAGAATCATAATCATAAACGTTCTTTGTGACATTAAATCTCACATATCAACTTTTACACACACACACACACGCGCGCATACAGACACACACACGCACATGCACACACTAACACTAACACGCATACACGCATACACACCTACAGCATCCACAGACTTATATTTACATGAGATTGACACACATTTTACCTGGGACTGACACATATTTTTCCAGTACCTGGTAAACATTTACCTTGAACAAGCACATACATACATCGGACCGATAGATGTATTTACCTGGTACATATGCACATTTACCTGGGACTAACACAATGTTTTTATTAGTACATTTGTATACATTTGTTAAAAATACATACAATCGGGAATATAAGTATTGTATCGATTGATTCACAGCATATCTTGTGAAATATAGATAAAGCGACACAAAAGCAAATGGTTTATATTATTATTCTGAAAATGAGTACCTTTTTATCGACACACGAATACAAGATCAAAATGTGACCTAAAATTATATAAAAAAATATGTATATATCAATTGGTAAATCCCGACAACTCTCGCCACCCATTGTCGTGTACGTAATTGCAGGTCACAGATAGTAGTCTGACCAACAGAAGATCATATATTACTGTTACGTATATGTTCATTGAATGGCGGAAGCAGTAGTTTGTGGGTGATGGATGGTGACTGAAAGTGAAACGAGGCATGCACTTTAATGTTTCACTGCTATTGCCGATAGTTCACCGTACATGTGGTACTGGTTAGAGACTGACCAATAGGATATCATAGATCACTTTTATTACTTACATGTTAATTGCGTTCCAGAAACAGTAGATTTTGGGTGATGGGTGGTGACTGAAAGTAAAACGGGGTACACATATTAATGTTTCATTGATAGTGCCGACAGCTAACTCACAGCTCTGACATATATCCTATTGATCTGATACAAACTGAGTTATGATTTCATATTCTGCATAAGTCAATTAATGGCTCATGTGCTCGACAAGAATGCTGGTAACTGAATGGTGCATAATTATTGTAAACATGTCTTAAGCTGTTGCGCATTTTTCTAATTTCATTATCTCATTTATGCATTTTGGCGTTTTGGTTAAAGTAATTACGAAATCCACGTGCTCTTACCTCTTTCGCCTTACATTGAAACGGGTGAATCGCAAATCGAATTGTATGGTCTGATATCTGAATGTTCAGCTGTTGACAAAAAAGTCGGTCGGTCGACGTTAACATATTCCGAGCGCGTAAAGGACCCAGATCTCCTGACCGAATTACGAAGTATATTTGATATGGCGAAATAGTTTAACTGAAAGGACATTGAATGCTGCAATGCAGCTGAATTTTTTGAAGGTACTGGAATATTTAATAAAACAAATAACTTCCTTTACACCTTTTTACATGTTTGATAATGTATCTGAATAAAAAGTTTATTATATTCTCAACTATATGTCAGGGGGGATAAGATCATTATTGTGACAGCGTATATCGATTTAAAGATATGATGAAACATGAGTCTGATAATGGATAGTTTTTTAAAAGTAAATTCAAGTAAATTTAATTGCAATGCATGTCTCCGGTTATCACGTACCTGAAATATGTTTCCCTGAGGAATACGGATCCCTTTGTAAAGCTGGAACATAAAACATACAAATAAATAGTTTAGTTGAAATATTAAACGGAAATAATATCACTGATAAATTGCAATTAATCATCATTTTTATTTTCAAAATCAAATCAAATAGGGTATATTACTGTTCCTTGAATGCTAATTTGTACATTTTTATACGTGAAACACGAAGATATGATAAGTGAAACCAGGTAAGTAAGTTGACAATGTATGTTTGTCTGTATATATATATATACATATATACATATATATATAAATATATATATATATATATATATATATATCTATATATATATATATATATATATATATATATATATATATATATATATATATATATATATATATATATATATATATATATAATATATATATATATATATGGTACAGTGCAGTGGGGTTGCTGACATAGGCATTTGTCGGTCGATTTACATATGACAAAGCCACAATCGCATTCACAATTTCGTCAAAACAAAGATTACTTTTAATCATTCAAAATACATTAAAACATACGTTTATAATTCCGTTTTTAAAATTAATGTAACTGCAAACAAATACCAATTAACCGTTTTCAAAAGCTGCCGCCATGTCCGCTGGAGGTTTTTTTTCTGTGGCATACACACATAATTAGTTTAATTCCATGTTTAAAGAAGATATTACAGACACCCACTGTTTTTATTACAATATCACCAAATTCAGGGGAGTCTACCCATGTAAACCATACTAATTCGCCATTTTACTGTGATATCTAGAAAATTGCTTCGATGCAAGTTGTGGAAATTAAAACATGTTAAAATATATTACAACGTTCAGTAATGCGTTTATGGCGTTGAAACAATTAAGTTCTCGGTCTCTTTATCATTTCATGATAACGTTTCGTTTGTAAAGTTATCTGCATTTATATATTTCAAATCGGTTTATTTCAAATTATTTCAAGACTTGTAAACAATGTAAAACATCTTAAATACCAAAGTATAAATCTTTAGGATGTCCAGGACACAGATACAAATCCGGACAAAATGAACAAACACGGACCTCTGGAAATCCAGATGTAATCAGATGCCATGGAGAAGTAAGTGCCACGTGTCAACCGGTCACACGCGTTGTGAGTCCACAATCGAGTTCAGATGAAATACTTAAGGAGAGAATCTTCGTCACAATTGGTGCAGACGTCTCAACAATCGCCTATGAAAGACAACTCAGCTTTCCACTAAGTGAAACGTATTCCGCAAATTGTACGGTCCGTCTTGTATGTGATTACTCTGTTTCACAAAGTGTGAAATGTGGAGTTGCCTTTCCGTTGGCAATGACTGAGACCTCTGTACCTATTGTGACGAGGATTCACTCCTCACGTATACCATTGAACTTGACTGTGGACTCACGCGGGTGTGACAGGTCGACAGGAGATGCTTACATTTCCATGGCACCTGAACCAACATCGTGGTTTCCAAAGGTCCATGTTTGTCAATTTTGTGTATCTATGCCCTAGATATTCTATTGGTTTATACTTTGGTATCTGAAATTGTCATATGTGTTTTATTTGTACATTTATATATGTTTGCTGAATATACATAGGATAAGAAACCTGATGATCGTATCAGAGTATTTATAGCATAGGCAGTGATATATAGATAAAACGTCACAAAAACGAATAGTTTGTATAATTACGAATAATTGAGTACTTTATTATCTATATTTGAATATCAGATAAAAATCTGATCTAAGATATATAAAAACTAGATATCTTTGATAAATTCCGACAACTCTCTTCAACCCATCGTCGTGTATGTATTTGTAGCTCAACGTACATGTGATACATGTTAGAGACTGATCTATTTGATATCATAGATCACTTTTATTACTTACATGTTGATTGCTTGGTGGAAACAGTAGATTGTGGGTGATGGTTGGTGGCTGAAAGTAAAACGAGGCACACACTTTAATGTTTAATTGATTGTGCCGACAGCTAACTAGCACTGGTGTATATCCTATTGATCTGATTCAAACTTGGTTATGATTTCATATTCTGCATTGGTCAATTAATGACCTATACTATCGACATGACTGTTGGTATGAGATCGGTGCACGGTTATGGTGAACGTGTCTCAAGCTGCTGACCATTTTCTAATTTTATCAACTCATTGTTTTTGTTTAAGTAATTTTAAAATGCACATGATCTTACCTGTTGCGAATGATACTGAATATGATGAATTGCCAGTAGAATTGTTTGTTCCAGATTCTGGTATTACAACTGTTAAAAAAAGTTTTGATGTGTTTTAATCATATGCATATATTATATATTTCTTTTTCCTACGCTAGTGTTATAAGCTGTTCATTTATACAGTTTCTATCTATATATATAAAAAAGTAATCTTTACCACGGCTGCACGAAAAAAAAAAACAACAACAACAACACAATGTTAATATATTTTAAAGTATCAAATAATGTTGAATATCAAAAAAAACATATATCTAAAAGATCGTGTCTGTGGTCCGTGTGTGTATTTTAGAATAAGGTTGATTTGCGGAATGGTATATATCTGTGTGTGTGTGTGTGTGTGTGTGTGTGTGTGTGTGTGTGTGTGTGTGTGTGTGTGTGTGTGTGTGTGTGTGTGTGTGTGTGTGTGTGTGTGATATAAAATTACAGAAAGTACACCTATTGAAATATTCGACGTGGCAGTGAAATCGGTACTTCTATGAATCATTATGTATTGAAGACATTTTCATATCAAATTATTTGAAAATTCGATTGACATTAATATTTCTAAAATCAGCCGTGTTTTGTCTGCAGGGACACGGTAATATTTAGAATGAACACCTAAAGTGGGTATTACAAAGGATTGTTCGTTTGTTTATTGTTGTTTAACGTCCCACTCGATAATATTTCACTAATATGGGGACGTCACCAAATGCCGGTGGAGGGCTTCAAATATTGGCCTATGCTCAACACTTACGACCATTGAGCAGTGGGGGTTCTTTAACGTGTCAACACCTACTGTGACCCGGAACCTCCAGCTTTTACTGTCTCATCCGAAAGACAGGGAACCAACGACCTCACGATCTAGAGTCGAGCGCGCTATATATATATATATAGTTATCAGTAGCACATTGCGCTCCAGTTTATTTATTTTAGATACACAGTCATACGTATGTTTATCATCCGACACTGTCTTTGATATGATCGTGTAAGAAAGTGTAACAGAGGGGCGGTACTGTCCCAAAATGAAATGGTGTATCAATGTAGCCTTGTGTTATACCATGTATATCAGCATAATAATTATATAAACGGTACTATGCACAAGTTCTGTAATTGTAATAGAATATGGACAAAATGTAATGTTTTCCTTGTTTTTGTTCTAAAGCTATTGCTAGTTTGGGAACTATCAGAATAACATTCATTTTCTCAATAAACACGCAGGTGCATTTCATTGAAATTATCCTTCAATGTCCCGAAACATATACATTCACTCTATAGTTTACGCATACTTAGTGTATCGTTCTAACTTGAAACTTAATGGTTACCATCGATTCTTACCACTACTTTCAGAACTTTGAGCACATCATCATTAATGGAGCAATAGTCATAATGTAAATTCCTGTATGCAAGAAATCAGGATAAAATAAAACGTATTTCCTAACGCGACTTGTTCGGGGCGTATGAATATAACTGAGCTTAAAAGCAGTCGAGGACGAAAGTGGGCAATGCAAGTAATAGCAACTTAATGGTTAAACTATTCTTTGTAGCTGGACTAATATTCTTCAAAATCATAAATGACATGGTTTCTGTTCCCGCAGACTCCGTATATATATATATATATATATATATATATATATACTATATATATATATATATATATATATATATATATATATATTATATATATATATTATATATATATATACATCAAATCATTATACGCCTAAAGCTATAAAATATTTAATGTTAGTGCGGTTATTGTGGATTATAATATATATATATCTATTATCATCGTAATATTATATTTATAATTATAATTTGTTATGTTGAAAAAAGAAGGTTAATATGCATAACTTTGTTCTTGGCACGGGCGGAGAACTGGCCGCTCTCACTTTTATTTTCGTTTGGTTACGCGATTTCAATATTGACCGACTTATGTGTTCATTATTGTCTTTGCTTTTTTATATAGGGCTAGTTTTATCAATACTGACCGATTTTCGTATTTCATATCATTTAGATAGAAAATCTCGTATCTGTCGTAATTAATCATACGTTCTATTACGTTCTATTATTTGTCTAAGGTGGCGGATGACATTTTGAATATATCTGCCTTCGCCTGCTCTAAGCAAAATAAATTAACTGTATATCCACATTGCCCCTTGTGGCAACATTTCCCCCCTCTCTCTCTCTCTCTCTCTCTCTCTCTCTCTCTCTTTATATATATATATATATATATATATATATATATATATATATTATTATTTTATTATATTATATATATATATATATATATAGAGAGAGAGAGAGAGAGAGAGAGAGAGAGAGAGAGAGAGAGAGAGAGGAGAGAGAGAGAGAGGAGAGAGAGAGAGAGAGAGACAGCCAGACAGACAGACAGACAGACAGACAGAGAGAGATACAGATAAAGAGACAGACAAATAGACAGACAAACAGACAGGCAGGAAGCGTAACATACACACATGTACACAGACATATGTGTGTGACGCTGAAAGTTATGGAGTCAACAAAGCTTTAAAATTTGTTTTAAACGATTCTTTCAACTCAATGACGATTGCATTAATAAGTACAAAAAGCTTGACACATTTTGTTTGTTTGTTTTGGGTTTCTTTTCGTTATCCTTTTTTTTTTTTTTGATTAGTTGGTCTATGTAAATTACAGCAATTTACGTGATGATTTTTGGACATTTTGTATTTTACACCTGCAATGGTAATTATACATTTGTACTAATATTTTTCAAGCACTAATGCCATATATGTATTTCCTAATGAACGTTACAGTGTTATTTATCTACTTTCATCTGCAGCTCCAGAGTTTTTCTCAAATATCGAAAGTACTCTGTTAACCATCCTGTAACCATTTACTACTCTATCGGAGTATGTTCTATACACCCATTCACAGACTTTCCAGATTTGGATATCACTGTGCATAAAGTCTAAAGTATTTTACCTCATCCACGGACAAGTTCGCTTCTACATATTGACTATTGTGCGACAGATCTAACGGTACTGTACATTTGATAATATGAGCGAATTTCTATGTTTCTGTTTTGAGTCTACTAGATTAACGAAATTATGAAAAAAATACTATGTAAATTTCCTTCAGTTTGGACAATAAACGGCGTACGACATGCTTCCCTGAAGTCTTAATATACTTTGATTTGTTACCAAATTCACTCAATACCCCAGCTCAACCATTACCCGATTATTTCGACTATATGATAGGTTGTAAAACGTTTGGATTGAAGCAAATATGAAATATATTTTAATAATTATATATCATTCATGCATTCATCTTTGTTTTGCGTTATACTGTTCCTGTAAAATGAATAAATTGTGTGACAAACTTGAGAACGTAGTCGTTTTATGTAAAAAATATGTAGTTACAAAATTAATTTTACCTGTTTCACCTTTAAACTATAAAAACAAGTTAGTTCTGTTTGAGTATTGAGTAAACTTGGAGATTTGGTCTTTTCTATAGCTGGATATATATATATATATATATATATATATATATATATATATATATATATTATATATATATATATATATATATATATATATATATATATATATATATATATATCACTGCGTGCACGTGTGCGCGCGTGCTTGTGTGTATCTGTGTGTGTGTGTGTTTGCGTGTGTGTGTGTGTGTGTGTGTGTGTGTGTGTGTGTGTGTGTGTGTGTGTGTGTGTGTGTGTGTGGTTTCTCACTTTCAAACAATGCATGAAATCCTCTGTAATTTCCTCCATTACCATCTGTGACAAAAATCAAATGGAAAATCCCCACTGACGAGAAAAATGTCTTCCCCTGTATTGAAGTTCCGCATGCTTTTTCAATTACATTTGCTCCAGACTTGACCTAAAATATATTTTGCATAATTATGTGCCGTACAGTTTGCAATTCATAGATCCTAAGCAATAAAATATAAAGATGATATAAGAAAGTATTGAAAAAATATGTGCATTTTAAAATAACATGTCTTATCAAAGACGTTATTTGGTTGTCTTTGAATAAAAGTTGCTACAGATCTCGAGAAACGTCATGCGAGTTATCCCGCGTGTTTGTGACGCCATACGTGTGAATTGTAAAAATCACTGGCGGATGAAGACTGAGTTGCCTTATCGAATAAACCATTGAACATTTAGAATGAAAACTTTTAAAAAATAGAAAATAGAAAATAGTTACTGTTTTATTTTATTTTCTTATCACTACATGCAGATTCCCGAAGATTTACTAACGCTGCATATTTACATCTGTTTGCATATGGTATTTAAATGAAAATAGACTAACGAACAGGTAGCTTATTAGTTCCACACAGGAAAAAGCGATTTTGTATACATGTATTTGGTCGTCATCATTATTATTTTAGTTCTGTAGATAAATCTAATATGAAGCTATTATCTTGACATCGAATATTGAAAGTTCAAATTCATTGTAATATGTTAATAGTAGTTTCAAGATCGCATAAAAGCCCTTGAGGAATTTATTTCCTTTTTGAAAATACATGTATTGTTTGATTAATTAGATCTTTGTCATTTCGGTAGGTCGTGCCATAACACACATAGACACACCGCTATCATAGTCAGTAACTGTGATTTGAGTGTGCAAAATAGAGATTGGGTTAATGGAAAGTTTACACGTGTGACGTCACACCCGGGGTAATTAAGCGCACATGCGAGACTCAGACAAGTGAACTCTGATGGCAAAATAAACAGGTATCCTGGCGTTTTTCACCAGGGACAATTTGAATATATGTCTTTAAGAAGATTATATTTGGGATAATCAATTAAAAGACAAATTAAAACGGCGTAAATGCTTGTTTTATGTGCGTGTGTGTGAGTGCTTGTGCGCGTGATACAAGTATATGCGATTCTGCCGATCGTCCCTGTTGCATCGTGGGATGTATGTTTTTCTTTGTAACGTGTTTTTGTTTTTCTTTTTTTTCTGTTCTAATATTAAGCTCAAATTCTAGCGCTTTGACATACTATAAGCATCTTCATCGACAGTGTTATATTTAATAAAAAACTAGTTACATCATATGCCACAAGAAAAAAAAACGTATGTAGAACTTACGTTTACATTTGTGTTATGCCGGGTTAACATTGAAAAGAGTTACAGAAGTTAACCGGTTTCAATACTTAATAATTTATACGTATCAATCCAACCAGACAACATATCTTTTAATCGTCATGTTAAAATGTCACTTCAGTAGAAAGGATAGTCTATTACATTTTATATCTTGAGTAGAAATAATTAATACATTAAAGTGCATTTGCTCAATGTTCAGAAAATATGAAAATCGTCGTTCAGTGAATGATCTTGAACGCAGTCGCAGACATTTTAGGCAAAAATGTCTCTGCGTAGTTACTGTTGTTCCTTGGAATGTGGATGCAGTATCAAGTGTTTTTGTTTCAAAATTCAAATTCAAGTTGATTTAATAGAAGGATTTTCCAAAACAATCTTAAAAATGGAAATGCAAACAATTTCGACATTCACAAAATTGAGAATTAAAATAAATAAAAAAAAAATGATAATCTATTTTATTTGATTTTACGTGATTGAAATACATATTTAACAGTGTCTGTAGTTTATAATTACGTAACGGCGCCCTTCTTCTGGTGATGAAATGGTAGATTTGTCATTTGACAATGGTATAAACGATCCTCTTCATCAAATTGAAATGATTGATAGGTTATATACATATACATAAACATATACTTACATATATATGTACGACAGTTTTTTCGCCGTGCCATACCACATGATGAACAGGTAATGAAGTTACCCCGCCAAGGACCTACTTTTCGTTAGGTTCTACAGACTGATAAGCTTTTCTACTAGCCTATGTTATCTCTGTAGGTTTAAACATTATAGAACGCAGCTTGTACACATTTATATTCATTTATATTCGTGGTTAATCGATCTTTACCAGTCAATTTATTTTATTGTTGCTATTTCCATCACGTTAGTCGTGTGTTAAGACATCATTTTTTATATGTATAAAAATGTGATATTTGCAGTTTTTTAAACGGAGATATTTGTATTGCCAAATATTTAGCAAGTTAGAACCTATTCGATCGATGTATTGTGGCAACGCTGTTTTAAAACGCAAAATTCTGTCTAAAATACACGGACATTGTCCGTATATAGAACTTAAATCACGCCTTTAATTCATATATTGATAACAGATAATCGTTTAGCTGAACAAAAAATAATTTTGATTTTTGACGGGGAATCAGATTTTTCCGTGAATCGTATTTTATATTTAAGTATTTAAATTCGTATAAGATACTTACAGTCAAACTATCTCTTTCACATTTTGCATCAAATTCTATTTGAAATACATCGAAGTACAAACTTAGGTTTACACCACTGGCGGAAGTTATCTCCCATGCACAATGCATATTGTTTTCGTATTGAAAATTGTAGTTTGGTGACTGTATCTCCCCTCTGTCCGCTTTCCTTGTATACCGACATTCATCACAAAAGACTTCTGTAAAGGATTATTTGCCGAAAATGTAGCAAAAAATGTAATCATGTTGCATGTTATCCAAGGTTATTAACACAACAAACAACTAGTATCATGAATACACGAACTGAATAAAATACATTGCTGTTACACATTCATGAAATATGATTTAAAGTAGTGATTAAAGTGAATATTAAGAATTTCCAATGGAAAAAAGATTATCTATTGTCATTAGAATACGACAAATTTGATATTAGAATTGTCTCATTACCAAGGACAATTGGCATGGAATCAGATGATCGGAAAGAGTCAATTTCCCTGTCAGCATGCTGCATTCTTCACAAGTGTTACTTTTTAGAAACAAAAATGATAAAGTTCGGTAAGATTTCATCAGTTAGTTTTAAATCCCATTGATAAAAGGGAGTCACTGTATATGGTCGTGTTCCAGAGTACTATATCATTGGTGTCAGGGTGGGTTGTTGACTTCATATAGTTTAACAATACGCGTATTTATAAATAAAAACACGTCCTTTAACAACGTATTCCTGGGTGCCGAATTCTTCGGATCTTAGAAGTAAAGATTGATATGAGAATCATGCCCTGACATAATGCCATGATATATATATATATATATATATATATATATATATATATATATATATATTTAT